>CM053029.1:504467366-504584866 GCA_028564925.1 Lithobates sylvaticus | reverse complement strand
CAGGAACAAGCACACAAGGGTTCCCCCACAGAAAGCGGCTTGCTATGGGGGCACTCGGGAAGGGGGAGCGGCCCAGAGCACCGGTAGGAGACCCACTACACACAGCAGGTAAGTATATATTTTTTTTTTCACATAAAAAGCTTGTTCAGTGGGGGTTGGGAAATGAAAGCTAGAAGCTGATTGGTTGCTGTGCACAGTCACTCCCCCACAATGTGTTATTGCAGTGCAGCTTGTCTGTATAATACGTGGAGTGGATTGTTTACAGGACGGATGAGGCATTACACAGACAGGGGAAGTCATGATGACAACACAGGCAGATCACTACATTGTTGCCAATCCCCGGTTACAGTGTGTACAGATTGTCAGCACATCCTCCACCTGCACACAACACAAAGTATCCCAATCCTCCCAGGGGGTGAGCGGAGGACAGCCACATCCCCGGTCCGGGGGAATCATCATCGGCTGATAGTCAGTGCCCTCCCCCCCATGATGGATTTGGGGGGGGGGGGGGGGTTGTGACCACATGGTACGGCACAGCACCACGTGACCCCCCCGGCACCGCTGGTCAGACTCCCTGTGCTGTGACCATGTGACCCCGCCGAGCTCCTCCCCCTCTTCGCCGCTCTGCCAGGACAATTGGCATCCCCGAGCCTGTCCGGCTGGCCTGAGCTCACCTCATGGATCGGCTTTGTATTCCTTCCCTCCACACCGGGGGATCGGTCCACTGCCCACAGAGCCGCCTTCCCCCGCCGTGTGATGTGCCACCTTGCAGACCCCACGAGTCCTCCACATTGCTACACCCAGCCTCAACTTGCTCTCAGGAGTCCCGCTACACCCCCCTCCTACCTTCCTCTGGTGAAATGTTCTCGGTTCCGGTGCCCCCCTCCCGGTAATCCGGCTGCCCGCTCCTCTCTGTCACCGGAGAAATCCCGCCTCCAACACCCAGCACTGGGCGCCACCGTACGCGACAGCTTATTCGCCGAAGACATACGCCCATCAAAGCGGGAATCCAATGGGATACCGAGCTGGAAGGGTTGGGCGGAGCCAAGGGGGCGGGACAAGAGGCCACGCCCTCCCTCGCAAGCAGGAGCAAGCGGAAAATGGCCGTCAATGGACTGAAACTCGAGAGCCAGCCCACAAGTCTCTGTCAATCATAAACGGTGACCCCGCCCAAAGCTAATACTATTGGTTGGCGGGGGAGCGATGTGGGCGTGAAGCGCTAATGTGAGGAAACGGAATATGGAAGTCACGCCCCCACATACAGACACACCCCTCTGTACCCTGTTTGTTTAGAGGATGGAGCCAGGAAATCTCGGCGGAGAGGGAGCCGTGTGCTGGGCGCAGACACCGGCTATACAACGTGTCCATAAGGGGCTCAGCGGGCCATCACACTGATCTCTGTACATAGGGGGAGGAGGAGCACGGCAGGGTGATCTGGGGACACCGACCTATCAGAGAGCGAGGAAACCGCAGCAGCTGCTGCCAGCCATTCCTCTATAGGAGCCTGACATATATATTCCCCTATAGGAGCCTGACATTATATATATATATATATATATTCCTCTATAGGAGCCTGATATTATATATTCTTCTATAGGAGCCCGACATATATATATATATATATATATATATATATATATATATATATATACACACACACATTCCTCTATAGGAGCCTGACACACACATATATATATATTCCTCTATAGGAGCCTGATATATTCTTCTATAGGAGCTGACATGTATTCCTCTATATGAGCCTGACATTATATATATATATATATATATATATATATATATATACACACACACACACACTAACTTGACCTTATATATTTTTCTATAGGAGCCTAACCTTATATGTATTCCACTATAGGCGCATATCCTTCTCTATGAGCCTGTCCTATATCCCTCTAAAAGATCCTAACCTTATATATTTCTCTATGAGTCTGAATATATAGGAGCTTGGCCATATATATTCCTCTATAGGAGCCGGTCCTTATATATTCCTATATAGGAGCCTAGACACAGTGGTCTGATCTGATCCTCTATAGAAGCCTAACCTTATGATGGATTCCTGAGAGCCTGACCTTCTATTATATGATGCATTCCTCTATAGGAGCCTAGACACAGGACTGACCTTATATATTCCTCTCTAGGAGACGGACCATATATGATGTATTCCTCTATAAGATCCTGGACATAGACAAGAGTAATGTTGTCAGGTGCAGTGATTCTAACTTTAGCTTGCTCTGATTTTATGCTACCCATACTAGAGCCATCTCAGTGGTATATATTATGCACGTGCCAGCACAAACTTCTTCAATGATGCGCAAAATGCCATCATTCATTCAGATTTTTAGGTGGAACTAATTCCATCAATTTAACAGTTTCCACAAACTGTCACATTCACAGCATGATAACAGTCGTCGTTTCTTATGGTCTCATCTGAACCGTCAAGCCATAAAATGGGTGGTGCCAGAACTGATCACACGTGAAGCACCATGGCGACTGAATATCAAACCAAGACTAAGATGGCAGCTTCCTTGGCTGAAAAGAATGGGAGAATTTAGTTCCAGGGAAATATTTCTGATTTTGGATCCAAACTCCAGAGAAAAAAAATGCATCATTCCCCTTGTAGTGGGGCTTCTTCTTCAGGGGCACTGAAAGGGTAACTTTGTATTTCCCTGGAGTTCAGAATGAACACACTAAACTTGCCTGTCTCTGTTCTTTCCAATGACAGTTCCTGGAGTTCTGTTATAAGTGTGCAGTCATGACCAGAAACTAGTGGTGCACCACATTTTGCATTCAAGTCAATGGACACAATTTTGCACTGATGTCAAAGGGATGCAGCATGCCATTATTGGCACTTTTTTTTTTCTTCTGCAAAACGCCCATAACCCTATTTTCAGACAATATATCAGTACATCCCTACCAGAAACTTAGCGGAAGGTAAACATGGGGGGGGGGGGGGGGGGGGGGGGTGCCAGTGTGTGTCATAATCTGCAAGTATGCCCGGCATACACACTTCCAGCGATGTGCGGTCCCCTGCATCCATTCCAACCACACTCATGTCTGTCTCTTCATCTGTGTCTGCTGTCTTCTTGCTTTGCCCATGGGGTAGACATTGATGATGTAACGATAATGCATGCTTCTTACAGTGGTGTGAAAAAGTGTTTGCCCCCTTCCTCATTTCCTGTTCCTTTGCATGTTTGTCACACTTAAGTGTTTCGGAACATCAAACCAATTTAAACAATAGTCAAGGACAACACAAGTAAACACAAAATGCAATTTGTAAATGAAGGTGTTTATTATTAAAGGTGAAAAAAAATCCAAACCATCATGGCCCTGTGTGAAAAAGTGATTGCCCCCTAAACCTAATAACTGGTTGGGCCACCCTTAGCAGCAACAACTGCAACCAAGCATTTGCAATAACGTGCAATGAGGCTTTTACAGCGTCCTGGAGGAATTTTGGCCCACTCATCTTTGCAGAATTGTCCTAATTCAGTTACATTAGAGGGTTTTCGAGCATGAACGGCCTTTTTAAGGTCATACCACAACATCTCAATAGGATTCAGGTCAGGACTTTGGCTAGGCCACTCCAAAGTCTTCATTTTGTTTTTCTTCAGCCATTCGGTGGTGGACTTGCTGGTGTGTTTAGGATCATTGTCCTGCTGCAGAACCCAAGTTCGTTTCAGCTTGAGTACACGAACAGATGGTCGGACATTCTCCTTCAGGATCTCTTGGTAGACAGCAGAATTCATAGTTCCTTTTATCACGGCAAGTCTTCCAGGTCCTGAAGCAGCAAAACAGCCCCAGACCATCACACTACCACCACCATATTTTACTGTTGGTATAATGTTCTTTTTCTGAAATGCAGTGTTCCTTCTACGCCAGATATACTTGGACACACACCTTCCAAAGAGTTCCACTTTTGTCTCATCGGTCCACAGAATGTTGTCCCAAAAGTCTTGGGGATCATCAAGATGTGTTGTGGAGAAATTGAGACGAGCTTTGATGTTCTTTTTGCTCAGCAGTGGTTTTCTCCTTGGAACTCTGCCATGCAGGCCATTTTTGCCCAGTCTTTTCCTGATGGTGGAGGCATGAACGCTGACCTTAACTGAGGCAAGTGATGCCTGCAGTTCCTTGGACGTTGTTGTGGGGTCTTTTGTGACCTCTTGGATGAGTCGTCGCTGCGCTCTTGGGGTAATTTTGGGCGGCCGGCCACTCCTGGGAAGGTTCACCACTGTTCCATGTCTTCGCCATTTGTGGATAATGGCCCTCACTGTGGTTCGCTGGATTCCCAAAGCTTTGGAAATGGCTTTATAACCAATTCCAGACTGATAGATCTCAATTACTTTCTTTCTCAATTGTTCCTGAATTTCTTTGGGTCTCGGCATGATGTGTAGCTTTTAGGGATCTTCTGGTGGACCTTACTGTGTCAAGCAGCTCCTATTTAAGTGATGCCTTGATTGTGAACAGGTGTGGCAATAATCAGGCCTGGGTGTGGCTAGAGAAATTGAACTCAGGTGTGGACAACCACAGTTATAGTATGTTTTAACAAGGGGGGCAATCACTTTTTCACACAGGGCCATGATGGTTTGGATTTTTTTTCACCTTTAATAATAAACACCTTCATTTACAAATTGCATTTTGTGTTTACTTGTGTTGTCCTTGACTATTGTTTAAATTGGTTTGATGTTCCGAAACACTTAAGTGTGACAAACATGCAAAGGAACAGGAAATGAGGAAGGGGGGCAAACACTTTTTCACACCACTGTAGATTGGTGGTCTGTGGGGAGAATGCTACTTACATGGGGGGGGGGTCAGTGAGTACAATGATCCTCACATTGGGGGTTCAGTGGGAGGAGTGATCCTGAAATTTTAGGGTCTAGTGGGGAGAATGATCCTCCTTACATAGGGGGGGTTTGGTGGGAAGGGTGATCCCTAAATGGGGGGATTGGAGGGCAGTGATTCTTACATGGGGGGGTTGGAGAGATGATCCTTACTTATGGGAGAGGGGGTTGGGGGCGGCGGGAGAATGATTCTTACACATTTGGGGGGGGCAGTGGGAAGGACGATCCTTACATGGGGGGTTGGAGGAATGATCCTTACTTGGGGGGTAGCGGGAGGATGATCCTTACATGGGGGTTGGAGGGCAGTGGGAGGAATAATTCTTACACATTTGGGGGGGGGGGCCGTGGCAAGAGCAATCCTTACATGGGGGGTTGGAGGAATGATCCTTACATGGGGGGGGGTGGAGGAATGATACTTACTTGGGGGGGGGTGGAGGGCAGTGGGAGGAATGATTCCTACACATTTGGTGGGGTGGTGGAGGAGTGATCCTTACTTATGGGGGGTTGGAGGAATGATCCTTACATGGGGGGGGGTGGAGGAATGATACTTACTTGGGGGGGGGTGGAGGGCAGTGGGAGGAATGATTCCTACACATTTGGTGGGGTGGTGGAGGAGTGATCCTTACTTATGGGGGGTTGGAGGAATGATCCTTACATGGGGGGGGGGGGTTGGAGGAATGATCCTTACATGGGGGGTTCGGTGGGTTGAATGGTCTTGTACATTGGTACATTGGTGGTGCCCTCTTCAGCTTTTATGATGGGTTCCTGCAAATGTCTCTGACCCGGATGTATGCAGACACTAATAGCTCCAGGACCCCCAGCAACCTCTGGAGGAACCCTGTGGAATGAGGCTGGAGCAGGAGACTGCATGTGTTAGATATGAGATCGGTGTGTATAGGAATAAATGCGCTCCCCCATTTCTGGGCCTGTGGGACCGCCGAGTACATAGTGACTCGTACAGCACAGGATGGAATGTAGGGCTTCGAGGGGCAGACACAGGCCGGAGCCCACAAATGACGGCGCTCAGCAGAAGGCGATTACTAGCGCTGCCTCTTTGTTCTTAGCACCGCCCCCTTTACCAAGCACAGCCCTCTCTCTAGATCCCTGAGAATCCTATCACTACATTTCCGGGTTCGGCAGCAGGTGGGGCGGCTCTACTTGACACCAGCCAATCAGGGGGCGGCCTTTTCTCACGCTCTTCCGTTTCTAAGTAGAAGCAACAAGGCGGTACCAAAGCTAATTTCCACCCCTTGGTAACGTCAGGCTCCGCCCCACACGGAAGCCCCAGACACGGTGGGCGTTCTGCAGTTTCTGGCGAACCCAATCAGCGAAGAACAGGGGCGGACTGATCTGACAGCCAATAGATAGGTGGCGGGGGCGGGGTCGGAGGGTATGAAGCCGAGGCACGTAGGCGGTCTGATTCATTAAGTAGAGTACGCTGGGAGCGCTGTGTGTCTCTCAGTGAGGGGAGGACGGGCTGGAGAAGGGGGACACGGAGAGCTCCATGTAAACAGCTGCTGCATAGCGGAGCCCGTACAGGGGGACACCCCTCTCCCCGCACACACACCGGCGAGGGGTGGAGGTCCCATGAGATGTAGAGAGGCGCTCCTGTCATTATATAATCTATAAAGGGGGCACCGAGCCCACACCTGACACAGCCGGCATGGAAGGTCATTGTCAGCGGGGGGGGAGACCCGGCCCACCGGCTACACGGCCCCATCAGTGTCCGGGGCCGCCGGTCCCCCCCGACCATGGTGTGCACAGGGGGAGCTCTAATCCCACACAATGCCCGCCCCCTCCGCTACACACCACATCGGCGCTCCTCTACACATCGATGTGCTCGGCACTCCGTCCGACCGGGATAAACAACAGGCACCTACCTTCCTCACATCAACACGTCCACACCGACCGAGTCCGGGCACCGCCGCCGCCGTACACACACTCCCACTGGGCTCCGACTTCTAGTCCCTCCTCCCGGGGGGCGGGGACTGCACGGTTTGAGGGGAAGAGGGGCGTGGACGAGCTCACACTGACCACACCCCCCTGCCATGTACAGAGAGGACCGCCCCTCTCTGACTCCTCCCCTTGTTATTGACATCATCTCTTCCAGAGAGGGGAAAGCAACTCTCCATCCTTCCCTAAAAGTGACCCCACATCAGCACAAGGGATGGCTGTCTGCACAATCACACTTAATGTATCCGAAGTATGTGCTATGAGGGCCTTCTTCCTGACCTATCCAATCACATTGTCCCCAATCAGGCAGGCCCTTTGCATTACATCATTGTTGGTAGATCTGAAGAAGATTGAACAATCAGATTGCACAGCAACATGTGTAGTGAGCCTTAGGCAGGCTATTCAGGGTTTCAATCTCAGCCAAGATTCGATCCATGTATGGGCAGGCTGAATGAACCAAGTTGATCGATTTGGGGGCAACCAGCATGCCAGGTTTTACCTGCAATTATTGCTATAACCACTAGCAATAATCACTGTCAATGGCCCAGCAGGAGGTATTCCCACATCAACACTGGTTGCAGGAAAGAAATTTGTTCCATGTAGGGCCAGCCTTAGGTTTCCCATACATGTTACAATCTGACCATACAATTACTGTACAATAAACCTAAGATCCTCAAAAATGGAAAATGTTATAACAAACTATGAAAAGTTTTTTTTTGTTTTTATTTAGCAAAAACCCAGTGATGATTAAATACCACCAAAAGCAAGCTCTATTTGTGTGAAGAAAATTATAAAAAATGTCATTTGGGTGCAGTGTTGTATGACCGCGCAATTGTCAAAGAGTTTCATAGTTTCATAGTTAGTAAGGTTGAATAAAGACATCAGTCCATCCAGTTCAACCTGAGAGTGACAGCGCTGAAAGCTGAACATTGGCCTGGGCAGGAAGGGGGTGAAAGGGCCCTGTAGGCAAGTGGTGAAGCTGGGTTTAGAGACAGATCCCTGCATCAGCACAAGTGATGTGGATGCAGAGATCTCTCCTACTGAGCTATTGTATTCTGACAGCGGGGACTCTTTCTCCTGCTTAGGTCTGGGGGGCATAGAAAACTGCATTTACTCTTCCCTAGACCTAAACAACCACTTAACCCCTTGCTTACTGCGCACTTAAACCCCCTTCCTGCTCAGACTAATTTTCAGCTTTCAGCACTGTCACTCTTTGACAATTGAGCGGTCATGCTACAGTTTACCCAAACAACATTTTTTATCATTTCTTTTTGCACAGATAGAGCTTTCTTTTGGTGGTATTTAATTGCTGCTGGGTTTTTTACTTTTTGGTAAATAAAACAAAAAGGGACCGAAATTTTGAAAAACAAACAAAACTGTTTCATAGTATGTTATAAAATTCTGAAAACAGGTAATTTTTCTCCTTCACTGATGTGCGCTGATGAGGCTGCGCTGATGGGCACTGATAATCACTGATGGGTGGCACTGATAGGCAGCACTGATCTGTGGCACTGATTATTAGACACTGATGGGCATTGATTGGCAACACTGGTGGGCATTGATGGGTGGCACTGTAGGCACTGGTAGGTGGCACTGTGGGCACTGGTAGGTGGCACTGGCAGGTGACACTGGTGGGCACAGCCATGGCTTTCTGAGTGAGGGACCAATGTCCCTCTGACAGAAGCTGGTGATCGCGTGAGGAAAAAAAAATCAGATTATGAGCTTCTGTTTACATCACGTGATCAGCATCATTGGCTGACAGCTGATCATGTGGTAAGTGGCCGTGATCGACCCCTTACTCGTATCTGTGATCAGCCGAGTCTCATAGACTCTGTGATTATAGAGTACGCTGCGTGCGACCCGCAGGGTCGTGCAGACTGCGCTTGCTCGGGAGAAGGTCCATGGACACCCTCCCAGCAATTAAGGCCTGCGCTGGAGGGCCGCCAGTTTGACACCCACGGGATCACAGACAGCAATAAAAACCTGACAGGTGTTCTAATCCACCTCCACTCTATCCAAAACTAAAAGAAAGGTTTTGCCCTTAGTTATACTTTAACCACTTAAAGTGGTTGTAAACCCATTACAACCACTTTAACCTACAGGTAAGCCTAAATTAAGGTTTACCTGTAGGAGCAAGAAATATCTCCCAACCCTAAAAGGTTTAGGAGATATTTGCAGAAATAGCAGCACTGATGTCTATGGCACATGCGCTGTAGACATCGGGCGCAGGCGCACTGAGAATGCCGTTTCTAACGGCGATCATGCCGTTAGTGGCGGCACCAGTGTGCATGCGTGGGAGTGACATCATCACGGCTCCGGCCAGTCACATCGCCGGAGCCGCGATACCCGGAACTCACTCTGGGATAGATGGCGGCATCAGAGGAGGCGAACGAGGGCCGATGCAGGGGCTTTGATCTCAGGTAAGTAATTCATAATGAGCTAGTATGCTATGCATACTAGCTCATTATGCCTTTGTCTTGCAGGGTGTATTTATTTTTATTTTTTTCAGAGGCTTTACTTCCTCTTTAAGGACCAAGCCTCTTTCTGAGATTTGTTGTTTACAAGTTAAAAACTGTTTGTTTGTTTTTTTGCTAGAAAATTACTTAGAACCCCCAAACATTATACTTTTTTTCCCTAACACCCTACAGAATAAAATGGCGGTCCTTGCAATACTTTCTGTCACACCATATTTGCGCAGCGGTATTGCAAGCGCACTTTTTTTGGAAACAATAGCACTTTTTTGAATAAAAAAATAAGACAACAGTAAAGTTAGCCCAATTTTTTTTTTATATTGTGAAAGATAATGTTACATCGAGTAAATTGATACCCAACATGTCATGCTTCAAAATTGTGCCCGCTCATGGAATGGCAACAAACTTTTACCCTTAAAAATCTCCATAGGCGACGTTTAAAAAATTCTACAGGTTGCACATTTTGAGTTACAGAGGAGGTCTAGAGCTAGAATTATTGCTCTTGCTCTACCAAGAAGTTACCTCACATGTGTGGTTTGAACACCGTTTTCATATGCGGGCGCTATTCACGTATGCGTTCGCTTCTGCACACAAGCTCGGCAGGACGGGGCGTTTAAAAAAAAAAAAAATGTTCTTATTTATTTTACCTTTTATTTAGTAGTGCAGGTACTACTTTGAAGTCGCTGCGTCTTGAAGTCGCACAGATATGAACAGTACTCATTGGAAATCATGGGGTACGACTTGTCATGCGACTTTTCAGTCCCAAATGGCATGAAAAGTCGCCCTAGTGGAAACCTAGCCTAACTGGCAATTGCACGTTCATGCAACGATGTACCCAAATAAAATGTTTAGAATTTGTTTCACACAAAGAGAGCTTTCTTTTGGTGGTATTTTAGCACCACTGGTTTATTTTTTAACAAAAACAGTTGGAAAATTTTGAAAAAAATAAATAAAAACACTATATTTTTTACTTTCTGCCATAAAACATATCCAATAAAAATATTATTTTTTTTATTTCTACATGAATTTAGGCCAAAATATATTCTGCTACATGCACATACCTCCCAACATTTTGAGATGGGAATGAGGGAAACCTACTAGCAAACGTATGTAGGCATAGGACATGCCCCCTGCCACACACCCTTAAAGGAGAATTAACCCAAAAACATTTTTTTTACCACTACTATTCCTTTATATTGGCTTTTAAAATTTACAAATGCATCAATTTAGATATTGGATGAAAGTTTTAGCACTGGGAAACACTTTTTGAAAGATAAAAAGTGCATTTTATATACAACTCTATAGATCAGACCAAAATGAGGGAAAAACGAGGGACATTGCTCCAAATCAGGGACAGTCCCTCAAAATCAGAGACAGTTGGGAGCTATGCATGCATTTGGTTAAAAAAATGCCAATAAGTGTATATTAATTGGTTTGCGTGAAATTTATAGCACCTGGTATAGATACTGGAATATTTTTATTTTTTTTTTGTATTATTGCTCTCGCTCTACCAATCACGACGTTACCTCACATGTGTGGTTTGAAGACCGTTTTCGTATGCGCTCGCTTCTGCACACAAGCTCGGCAGGACGAGGCACGTTTAAAAAAAAAAAAAATTTCTTATTTATTTTACCTTTTATTTTTTATTTTTACACTGTTCTTTTAACCGCTTCTGCCCCAGAAGATTTTACCCCCTTCCTGACCAGAGCACACTTTGCGATACGGCACGGCTTTAACTGACAATTGCGCGGTCGTGTGACGTTGCACCCAAAGAAAATTTACGTCCTTTTTTTGGAGCTTTCTTTTGGTGGTATTTGATCACCTCTGCGATTTTTATTTTTTGCGCTATAAACAAAAATAAAAACGACATTTTTAGAAAAAAACACAATATTGTTTACTTTTTGCTATAATAAATATCCCCGTTATGTATTCTTCTACATATTTTTGGTAAAAAAAAAAAAAAATCGCAATAAGCGTATATTGATTGGTTTGCGCAAAAGTTATAGCGTCTACAAAATAGGGAATAGTCTTATGGCATTTTTATTATTAATTTTTTATGAGTAATGGTAGCGATCTGCGATTTTTATCGCGACTGCGACATTATGGCGGACACATCGGACACTTCTGACACATTTTTAGGACCATTGTCATTTATACAAAAATTCACTGATTACTGTGTAAATGACACTGGCAGGGAAGGGGGTTAACCACTAGGGGGGGCGATGAAGGGGTTAAGTGTGTCCTAGGGAGTGATTCTAACTGTGGGGGGGATGGGCTACAACTCACATGACAGTGATCACTGCTCCCGATGACCGGGAACAGTGATCTCTGTCATGCCACAAGGCAGAACGGGGAAATGCATTGTTTACATATGCACTTCCACGTTCTGCGGCTCCTTGGAATGATCGCCGGAGACCGGCGGACATCGAGTCCGCCGGAGACCGGCGGACATCGAGTCCGCCGGAGACCGGCGGACATCGAGTCCGCCGGTCCCATGGGCATGGTTAAGCTGTACGCGGTGGGTGCGCGCGCCCGGTAACCCCGCCAAGTGGTAAAAAAAAATAATAATTTGTGTCACTTTTATTCCTATTACAAGGAATGTAAACATCCATGAGCATGACAGGACCTCTTAAATATTAGATTTGGGGTCAAAAAGACCTCAGATCTCATATTTACACTAAAATGCAATATAAAACTTAAAAAATAAAATTTTGTCATAACATTTTTTTTTTTTTTTTAAATGGCCCTTTAAGAGCTATGGGCGGAAGTGATGTTTTGACATCGCTTCCGTCCTGCAATGGTATGGAGATCGGTGGGGCCCATCTTCCCCTGACTCGTCTCCATACCCAGCCAGCAGAAGGACCCAATCGCCTCCGCACCGGAGCGCAGCAGGAGGGGGGGGGGCCCTCTCCCGCCGCTAATAAAAGTGATCTTGCGGCGAATCCACCGAAGAGACCACTATTATCGGAAACCAGACCGCCGGCCAAAGAAGAGGATACCAGGGTATCCCTTTTCAAAGTTAGGACATATATATCGGCGTGCAGCGGTCCGGAAGTGGTTAACCTTTGCATTGCGGGGGCAGCCCCACTGCAAGGGAGAACTTTCAGATTTCCCAGTTGGGCTTTGAAGAATTCCAGGTATGGATATTTTCTATGTTGTTATATCGGCCCAGCTTGGATCAATGTAACTATATACTATGTCTATACCATACCTGGCTAATGCCCCTGGAAGCCAGTGGCAGCCTGTGCATTGTGGGTGCACGGGCGCCGCCCCCCCCGTCCTTGCGCCCGGCCCCTTTCAGGATGCCGGACGCATGGATTCCTATGGTGGGGGTTGGAGGGGGTGGTACATTTTGAAGCACCTGTTTACAGCCTGAGGCTCTAATAGGCTTCAAAATATCGGCTGCAAACCCCCGAGTGGGGGGGGGGGGGGGCGATGCAGCCAGAGCCGCAAACCCCCTGAGTGGGGGGGGGGGTCGGTGGGCACAGTGGCTGCATTTGATGGGCACAGGTGGCTGAATTTGATGGACAAGTGGCTGCATTTAATGCGCACAAGTGGCTGCATTTTATGGACACAAGTGGCAGCATTTGATGGGCACAGGTGGCAGCATTTGATGGGCACAAGTGGCTGCATATGATGGGCAAGTGGCTGCATTTGATGGGCACAGGTGGCAGCATTTGATGGGCACAAGTGGCTGCATATGATGGGCAAGTGGCTGCATTTGATGGGCACAGGTGGCAAAATTTGATGGGCACAAGTGGCAGCATTTGATGGGCACAGGTGGCTGCATTTGATGGACACAAGTGGCTGCATTTGATGGGCATAGGTGGTGGCATTTGATGGGCACAGGTGGCTGCATTTGATAGGCATAAGTGGCTGCATATGATGGGCACAAGTGGCTGAATTTGATGGGCACAGTGGCTGCATTTGATTGGCACAAGTGGCTGCATATGATGGGCACAGTGGCTGCATTTGATGGGCACAAGTGGGGGGGGGGGTCGGTGGGCACAGTGGCTGCATTTGATGGGCACAGGTGGCTGAATTTGATGGACAAGTGGCTGCATTTAATGCGCACAAGTGGCTGCATTTGATGGACACAAGTGGCAGCATTTGATGGGCACAGGTGGCAGCATTTGATGGGCACAAGTGGCTGCATATGATGGGCAAGTGGCTGCATTTGATGGGCACAGGTGGCAGCATTTGATGGGCACAAGTGGCTGCATATGATGGGCAAGTGGCTGCATTTGATGGGCACAGGTGGCAAAATTTGATGGGCACAAGTGGCAGCATTTGATGGGCACAGGTGGCTGCATTTGATGGACACAAGTGGCTGCATTTGATGGGCATAGGTGGTGGCATTTGATGGGCACAGGTGGCTGCATTTGATAGGCATAAGTGGCTGCATATGATGGGCACAAGTGGCTGAATTTGATGGGCACAGTGGCTGCATTTGATGGGCACAAGTGGCTGCATTCGATGGGCAAGTGGCCGCATATGATGGGCACAGACGGCTGCATTTGATGGGCGCAGGTGGCTGCATTTGATGGCCACAAGTGGCTGCATATGATGGGCACAGATGGCGGCATTTGATGGGCACAGGTGACGGCATTTGATGGGCACAGGTGGTGGCATTTGATGGGCACATGTGGCTGCATTTGATGGACACAAGTGGCTGAATTTGATGGGCACAATGGCTGCATTTGATGGGCAAGTGGCTGCATATGATGGGCACAGTGGCTGCCTTTGATGAGCACAAGTGGCTGCATTTGATGGGCAAGTGGCTGCATATGATGGGCACAGGTGGCTGCATTTGATAGGCGCAGGTGGCTGTATTTGATGGGCACAAGTGGCTGCATATGATGGGCACATGTGGCTGCGTTTTGGCACAAGTGGCTGTGTTTGATGGGCACAATGGCTGCGTTTGATGGGCACAAGTGGCTGCATTTGATGGGCACAAGCAGCAACGTTTGATGGGCACAATGGCTGCGTTTGATGGGCACAATGGCTGCATATGATGGACACAAGTGGCGGCATATGATGGGCAAAAGTGGCTGAATTTGATGGGCACAATGGCTGCGTTAGATGGGCATAAGTGGCTGTGTTAGATGGGCATAAGTGGCTGCATTTGATGGGCACAAGTGGCTGCATATGATGGGCACAATGGATGTGTTTGATGAGCACAAGTGGCTGTGTTTGATGGGCACAATGGCTGCATATGATGGGCACAATGGCTGCATATGATGGGCACAATGGCTGCATATGATGGACACAAGTGGCTGCATATGATGGGCACAAGTGGCTGCATATGATGGGCACAATGGCTGCATTTGATGGGCACAATGGCTGCATTTGATGGGCACAGTGAGACTGCAATTGATGAGGGGGTTTCAGTTTTTTTTTAGTTTGTTTGCGCCCCCCCAAAAAGTTTAAGCACCAGCCGCCACTGCTGGAAGCTGAAAATAACGGAAGTACACATTACAACTCCAGCGATCTCCATTTGTTTCCAGGTCCCGTGCCAAGTGGCTGCCTTGCTGCATTCTGAACACAGGAAGTCTGCCACTCAGCATGAGTGACATTCAGAATACCTCTTACGGTTCTTAATAGAACGTAAATCTAGTAAACTTGCCCGACTAGATGATGAGGTCAAACTCATTAAGGATAAAATGATTCCCTTTAAAGGCAAGGAAGAATATGTAGGAAGGTCGGCAGGCCTACTTAAAATATTAGAAAAAGAAGAAAGGGAACAAAAACTTAAGAAAAAGAAAAAATACAACAGAGATGTTGCGGACTATACTTCATTAACCGTTTTTGAATGGCAAAGAAAACTGTTGGCAGAACAGAGTTCAGACAGCAGAAACATGGACACCACCCCTCAGGGAGATAGCCAAACAACAGGCAAACCCCCTAGCCAGCATAGTGGAAATCAAGGTCCACATGTGGGGAAGGGAGGATCCCCTAGAAGGAACCCACAAGGGCCATCGACTGGAACGACTAACAAACGTCCAGTCTTTCCTAACCAGGGTGATAGAGGCCAAGTAAACCAACAGTATCATTCAATGTCCTCTCCATCTCAAAGGGGCGAAAGCGGGCATTATACCAACTCGAGACCACCGCGGTCCCGGGGCCGTGGCCGCGCACGCGGCCAGTACCCCTCACGAGGACGAGGGGGCAGCATAGACCCTGCAACCCAATACGGACATAGAAGTCAATATAATAACACACAGATGCGTCCATCGGGGACTAGTTATGAACAGACATACTCAGGTTATGCTGGTCATAACTTATATGGCCAATCTGAGACATACGGAGATCCATCAATAATACACTACAATAGTGATTACCAACATGATTATAACATAAATACACAGAACAGCTACTTACCGTTAAGGGAATTAGAGACACCTAATGGAGAATTTTTTCAATCCAATCACACTGCAGGATATAGAGACACTAATCAAGCAGAATACCAAAGGTTTGAGCGAGGGGATGCCAGACCCAACCAAGTGGGTGGCACCACCGATCAACACTGGGGTTTTCCCAGGCCAAGCCAAGGAGTAAAAAGAGTGGTCGAACTAAGAGAGGAACTAGAGGGGGGAGGCGCTCTCAGTCCAAAAAGACCACGGACATAACCAATATTGGTATATACAACCTAAGTTCCCACACCTTGACTGAACCAGAACTTAAAGTCCTTGACAAGGGCCTAAAGTATGCACCACCACGTAACATAAGTAAGTTCCAAACCTATATGGACATTTATAAATATGTCCGGAAGCTTAACATACAGAGGTATATGGTTTCAAACCCCTATAACCCATCCACATCAGTTACCCGAGGCTACGCCCACTCTGGGCTGAGAAACGCCTCTTTATTTATTCCCCCAGGTCATCTGCCCCCTCCACTAAAAGTTTTTAGGGATCTAGCCTTAAGAGACCTAGATGAGATGAAAATCAAGAAGTATAGGAATAAAAAGGATATCGATTCGGGCATTGAAACCTTGTGCTCTAATAACAACCTGGTGATCCGCCCGGCCGACAAAGGGGGGGGTATAGTCATCCTTAATAAGGATGACTATATGCAGGAGATGAGACGTATTTTGGCCGATGAAGCAACATACGTCTCACTACCCTCCAATCCCAATATGAGATATAAGGGCATCCTCGAAACATTGGTTTCTAGAGGCATTGATGCCAAGATATTAAACAAAAAAGAGAGTCTCTTTTTAATACCGAAGGTACCTAGGATACCCATAATATATTATTTGCCCAAGGTGCACAAGAATCAGACTTGCCCCCCGGGACGTCCCATAGTGAGCGGAATTGATTCTGTCACTTCCCGGGTGGGCAAGTATATCGACTTCTACCTACAGCCCTTGGTGCAAATAATGCCATCTTATATAAAAGACACTCGACATGTCATTAACCTTCTCTCTACAATAGAACCTTGTGAGGGACTTTGGTTGATAACTGCAGACGTGACCTCTCTCTACACAGTAATTCCACATCAGTTAGGTTTGGAAGCTGTGTTATACTATCTACAGAAAAACTCCAAATTGCCCAATATACAGATCGATTTTGTCATGGAAATATTAGAGTTTGCCGCAGGGCACAACTTCTTTTGGTTTGACGGAAAATTCTATAGGCAGGATAGGGGTGTCGCCATGGGAGCGAAGTACGCTCCAAGTTTGGCGAATCTCTTCATGGCCAAATGGGAGGAGGATGTCGTCTATGCCCAATCAAGACCAGAGATAGTCTTGTGGGCTCGGTACATAGACGACATCCTCCTCCTGTGGAATGGTGGTGAGCCAGAGCTATCTGAATTCATGAGCTACCTAAATAGCAATAATAGGGGGATACACCTCAGTTACGAGGCAAGCAGGGAATCTATACATTTCCTGGATCTCTCTATATCTGTTGACAATGGTGTTTTTAAGACCTCAACCTACTTCAAACCCACTGATCGCAACGCTTTTATCCCACAAGACAGTTGCCATCATACGTCTTGGTTGAAATCAGTCCCCAAGAGCCAGTATCTTCGGATAAAACGGAACTGCACCGACCATGACACCTTTCTGACCCAATCATCGATTCTCACTGAACGTTTTAAGGCTAAAGGATACACAACAGAGTTTCTCAAAGATACCCTCACTGCAGTGGATATGATAGATCGAAATACGTTACTAGTAGAGAAACCATCAGGCCAGAATATCGATACATATCGTAATCCCTTTATTACCAGTTTTTCATGCCAACATGCTAAAGTCAAACATATTATAGGGAAGTACTGGCATATATTGCAAAGTGACAGGATACTAAAGACCATCCTCCCAGACAAACCCCAAGTTGTCTTCAGAGGAGCTCCCTCTTTGAAAGATAAGATAGCCCCCAACATCTTAAATGCTCCTGCCACCAAAACTGGCTTCTTCCCTATGCTCACAGGCTTTCATCAGTGCAGGCGCTGCCAAGTCTGCACACTCAATAAAATAAAAACTAAAAGAACCACATCTTTTATTTCTTCCTGTACTTCCCATCATCACGCTATAGAGCCCTTTATCACATGCTCTACAGTGGGAGTGGTCTATATGCTTCAATGCCCATGCGGCCTTCAGTATGTGGGCCGGACCAAAAGACCACTACTGGTCCGACTTAACGAACACATAAACAACATACGGCGAGGATACACTAAACACTCAGTGTCCAAGCATTATCTTCGGGTACATAATAGAGACCCAAGTAATACCATTTTCTTGGGCATTGACAAATTTAGACCACACTGGCGAGGTAGCGATTTGGTTAACAGCATTTCAAAATTAGAAATGTCATGGGTCCACAGAATTAAAAGTTATACACCTTTCGGACTCAACATCGATGTTGATGTTAACTGCTTTATAGATAACTCGTAACAACATGTCCCCCAGGATCCCTATGCATTTTTAACATCAACAGTATCCATGTAGAATAGACCTTTATGATGTTTATTTACCACTAGAGCCATTTGTTGTATTTTTTATATATATCAATGTTGCCCCTACGGGCTACTGTAGATATACCGATCTTGGACATGTAGTTCTTTTTTCAATATGGAGATGGAATCCACTTCCGACCTTTGGAATTATAGTTAGATACAATTTTGTCTATACAAATGTGTCAATCGATGTGGATTTCCGATGGCAGAACAGCCCTTCCCAGTTGCTACATATACCAATGAACACTAGGGTATCTCACAGCCCTATACACAATACACACTAAGTAGAAAACTCTTTGTAAGTAATTGGAATGACTTTTATTTTTATTTTTTTTCACTATTATTTTTCAATCATTCCATTCTACCGAATGAAAATTTTTTATTATTTTTTCATTTCAATTTTTCAATATACAATATTTTTCCACCTTCTTCGTAATGATGGGACTCACATTAAATACCTGTGTAAATGCTGGCTCCCTAACCTGAGATTTATTTCCACCTAGTCTGAAGGATAACGGTATTTAGGATGCAAGGGGGACACATAGGAGGACACATAGGAGGCCATGAGCACATCTGTTTAAAAAAAACGTGTCACATATAAATAATGTCCCAACACCGGTTTCTGTTATCCCTTAGTACCATACAACTAATTCCTCCCTCTCAAGTATATATAGGAGTTGGAGCGAATATTTCCCAATAGGAGATGGTGTAGCATATTCACCACTTAAAAACTTTTTTCCCTTACCATCTATGAGGTTTTCAGCGACTTTCCCTTTCCAAAGATGGCGGGCGCTGTTCCCAAGTCCGAGATCCACATCGAGGCTTGGTTGATTGATTATTGTATTTAAAGCGGTGCGTCATGACGCAGCCCGTGCCCCGTGACGACGTCCTTTGATGACGAAACGCGTAGGGAGGAGGAGCTACGTCCTGACGCTACCGCTGTAAGACGAGATCCCATTACCACGGGCTGTATTCGCGAGACCGGCCGGCTCGCTACATGCCTTTTTAAGTTTGCTACACTGTAAGTGTTCATTTTTCTTTTACTTAATAAATTACCATTGGATTTTACACTATGCGAGCTTTCTTTAATCCCCCTTGGTTCCAACTGCAATTTGGTTACTGAGATTGACCTCGAGCTGACATCTGAGAAGGACCCTGGGTTGGGAGTTATTTTGGACGAGTCATCCTGATCGGTTGGATACCGGACGTTCCCCACAGTCCACCCCTGGCTAGGGTTGAGAGCCACTCGCTTGAACGGTCCCCCTAAAAAGGGACCATATAGTTCCGGTAAGGAGACAAGTTTGCCCTATGGTGGAGGTCTTCACACTCTTTCCTGGTGTTATACAAGTCACTTTTATTCAAAGATAGCTGGAGTTTTTTCACAGAGACTGTTTAAAGCACGGAACTTGTTTGCTGCATTGTGCATCTCAAGACGCACTTTTATTCAAAGAACTTATTTGCGATTAATCACAGTTTTTTGGTGAAGCAGTTGCTATACAACCCCAAAGGGATTGTTTTTATTCACACCCTGAGGATTATATACATATTTGGTCACCATTATAACACTGAAGCTCTGTAGGGTGTTTATTGTTTGAAATAATATTGATTTTTCTGTATTATTGCCACCAAGGTTCACTAGCTATATTCTAAGATATAGTTTGCACTCAATTTATAATTTATGGTATAAAGTTTGCATTTATTTTTTAATAGTCGGAAACAGGTATAATATGTTATCGAATGCTCTGTAGGGTGTTTACTAATTTTCACTAAGTTTTTATTGCATGTCATCATATGCTCTGTGGGTTGTTTACTGATCTCACAAGTCAGTTTATATCCACTTTGCATATTCAATCTCCTTTCCTAAATAACCATAGCAATAGAGACCGCTCACTCAGAGCCTCTTGTAATCTATGTACACTTTTTACGCTACTTGAACAGCCCTGCCGGGTGTTTACTAGGGTGCTTACTAATTTTTCACTAAGTTCTTTACAACTATATTACATAATGTATGACAGTATGTCACCATATGCTCTGTAGGTTGTTTATTAGTTTCATTCATTTGTTTATATTCATTTTGTATACACAATCTCCTCTTTTTTTGAAACTATATCAAGAGAGGCTGCTTTCCTAGAGTCTCTCACGATATATGCATACCGTTCACGAAACTTGAACAGCCCTGCCGGGTGTTTTTTTAATTTAATAGTTATACCAACAGAGACTGTCTTATAGAGTTTCTGCCGTATATGCACATAAGAGAGAAACACTAGCCACACAGGTTATCTTTTTCACGGACATATTTTCTCTCTTTTTTGTGAGATAGCACATACACCAATCTGGGTGTATTTCATTATTCAGCGCAGCTCCTTTCCACACACATTCAGAATATGCTTTGGATTTTCTGAATGAATGCAAAGTATTCTCTGATTGGACGAGGTGGAGAAGAGGGCAGTGGCATCACACTCTCTACATTGTAAAATCAGAGAACGCTTTGCATTTATTCAGAACGCTAAAGCACTCTCTGAATGATGCTCGTGTTGAGCTGTGGATCTCCTGCGTTCAGAATGCATCAGGCCACCTGCTCAGCACAAGACATGGAAGCAAGTGGAGATAATTGGAGTAGCAGTTTGTACTCCAGTGATTTCCAGCTTCCAGGGGCATTGGTCAGGTATGGTTTAACCACTTAACCTCTAGAAGATTTTACCCTCTTCATGACCAGGCCATTTTTTTCTATATTCGGCACGGTGCTACTTTTAGGCTATGTTTCCACTATTGCGTCTTCAAAGTCACGCCGCGATTTTTTGCCACGATTGTTTGCCGCGACTTGAAGCAATGCCTGTGTATTCTTGAGGTCTATGGACCTTAAGTCGCATCAAAGTGGGACCAAAGTAGTGCAGGTACTACTTTGAAGTCGCTGCGTCTTGAAGTCGCACATATATGAACAGTACTCATTGGAAATCATGGGGTACGACTTGTCATGCGACTTTTCAGTCCCAAATGGCATGAAAAGTCGCCCTAGTGGAAACCTAGCCTAACTGGCAATTGCACGTTCATGCAACGATGTACCCAAATAAAATTTTTATAATTTGTTTCACACAAAGAGAGCTTTCTTTTGGTGGTATTTTAGCACCACTGGTTTATTTTTTATTTTTTGCCATATAAACAAAAACAGTTGGAAAATTTTGAAAAAAAAAAACACTATATTTTTTATTTTCTGCCATAAAACATATCCAATAAAAAAAAAAAAAAAATGTATTTCTTCATGAATTTCGGCCAAAATGTATTCTGCTACATGCACATACCTCCCAACATTTTGAGATGGGAATGAGGGAAACCTACTAGCAAACGTATGTAGGCATAGGACATGCCCCCTGCCACACCCCCTTAAAGGAGAATTAACCCAAAACATTTTTTTTACCACTACTATTCCTTTATATTGGTTTTTAAAATTTACAAATGCAGCAATTTAGAATTTGAATGAAAGGTTTAGCACTGGGAAACACTTTTTGAAAGCTAAAAAGTACATTTTATATACAACTATATAGATCAGACCAAAATGAGGGAAAAAACGAGGGGGAAAGAGGGACATTGCTCCAAATCAGGGACAGTCCCTCAAAATCAGAGACAGTTGGGAGCTATGCATGCATTTGGTTAAAAAAAATGCCAATAAGTGTATATTAATTGATTCGCGTAAAATTTATAGCATCTGGTATAGATACTGGAATATTTATTTTTGTATTAGTAATGGCGGTGATTAGCGACTTATAGTGGGACTGTGATAGAATGGTGGGCAATCTGACGCTGGCTGGGGAGTATACTAAATGACACTGACGTCAATAGTGACATTAATACAGTGATCATTGCTAATACTGTACTAATACCACTGGCTGGGAAGGGGTTAACATCTAGGGACGATCAAGGGGATAAATGTGTGACTAACAATGTTTACTGTGTGTATTATGTGCTGCTTTTACTGAGCGATCTTGCTGTTTTTTCCACTGCTTTGCAGGGAATAAATAGAGCTCCCTTCCCTGAATGACAGAGCCGATCAGCGGGTCCCAGTGATCAATCATTGGCCGGGACCCACCGATCGGCTTGTGCTATAACAAATCACAGCACAGCCAGGGCCCAGAAGTGCTGGTCAAGTATCAAATATGTAATACAGAGCAGACCAGCAACCCTGCAGCAGGCAAGCGGATATACATAGTTACATTAGACCAAGCTGGACTAATGTACCTATATATATAAAATATCCATCACATTACATTCTGATTATACAATCTCTCATAGGCTTAGCACACACACTACAATTGGATTGTAAAATCTCCTTTTGACCCCTAAGCTGGCCATACGCTATACAATAAGATTGTACAATCTCTTTTAGATTTACCAAAACTATGAGGGAGGACAAAACTATATAATTCATTCAAGTAATATCAACTCAGACAGACCCTTGCACTACATAGATGATGGTAGATGTACAGGAGATTGTACACTCAGATTGTATAGTGTATGGCCAGACTTATGCTCACCACTAGAGATAGGCCAAACACTGCCTGGTTTGGTTTGCACCAGAACTCTCGAACATCGCAAAAGTTCAGACCCCAACGCTGAACCCCATTGAAGTCTATGGGACCCGAACAGGAAAAAAGTCTATGTGCAAGTTATTGGCCATGAAAATGATATACGGGGCCTGGCTACTGCCCTGGGGGTCATGTATCAATGCAAAACCTTTACAAAATGATTTTAATGATGCTTAAAGTGTAACAATAAAAATGTAAAATTACTTCAAATATAGTCCCTGGGGGGGGGGGGGGTCCCTTTAGTCTGCCTGTAAAGTAGCACATCTGTACTGTGTATAGAACCTGACATTTATAAAGAAAGAAAGTGACATTTAAATAGATTTTCCTTGCAAGCTCTCTTTATTTAGTAAACAACGGCTTGGGGAGCCAGTCTGTATGATGAGGCCAAAACTTAGAACACTCGGAACAAGATTGACTTTGGATGGAAATAACAAAGCTTTGCACCACAGTGAGCAGTGGCGGCTGGTGCTCAAAATTTTTGGGGGGTGCAAACAAACAGCCTCACTGTGCCATCAAACGCTGCCACTGTGCCCATTAAACGCTGCCACTGTGCCCATCAAACGCTGCCACTGTGCCCATCAAACGCTGCCACTGTGCCCATCAAACGCTGCCACTGTGCCCATCAAACGCTGCCACTGTGCCCCAAGTTCTGCCATTGTGCCCCAAGTTCTGCCATTGTGCCCCTTAAGTGCTGCCACTGTGCCCCAAGTGCTGCCACTGTGCCCCAAGTGCTGCCACTGTGCCCCAAGTTCTGCCACTGTGCCCCAAGTTCTGCCATTGTGCCCCAAGTTCTGCCACTGTGCCCCAAGTTCTGCCATTGTGCCCCAAGTTCTGCCATTGTGCCCCAAGTTCTGCCACTGTGCCCCAAGTTCTGCCATTGTGCCCCTTAAGTGCTGCCATTGTGCCCCTTAAGTGCTGCCACTGTGCCCCAAGTTCTGCCACTGTGCCCCAAGTTCTGCCACTGTGCCCCAAGTGCTGCCACTGTGCCCCAAGTTCTGCCATTGTGCCCCTTAAGTGCTGCCACTGTGCCCCCTGCCTGCCCTCTGCACTTACCTTGTCCCGGTGTGCAGCTGGTGACGGCGTCAGGCGACGAGCGGTGTCTCCGTCGGATGTCTTCTCCCGCGCTCCTCCTGTCTTCTTCTGCAGTGATTGGACGCCTAGCGTCCAATCACAGCACCTGTGACTTCAGCCAATCAGGTGACAGGTAACAGACCTGGCAACCTGATTGGCTGAGAGGCGGGTCTGTGTTAGGGAAGCGATGTATTCGCTTCCCTAACACAATACTGTGTAAGCAGCGAACGCAAAGCATTGCGCCCGCTGTTTACACTTAGGGAAGCCTATTAGAGCACACCGCTCTAATAAGGTCCCCTATTAGAGCTTACAGCTCTAATAGGGGCGCTTCCAGTAACACCCCCCCACTGTAATTCAGATGCCCGGCGCCCGATCAGGGGCCGGACACCTGAATAGGGGGGGCGGCAGCGGTGACAATAGATAGATTCATGCAATGCATGAATCTATCTATTGGTGATAGAGCGGTGCAGGAGAGGGGGGGCGGCGCTCCTGCGCCCTCTATGCACGCACCGCCACTGACAGTGAGCAAGCCTTATGTGAAAAAGCCAAATTCTAGTACACTTTTGCCAAGATTAACAATTTTTTTTAAGCTAAAGTCTGGTGTCTGTTTTGCAGACTTTGGATAGAAGTAACAGGTGCAGAAATATTGGGCTTTGGGTGTTGGTGGTGCCTTCACACCCCTTCATTTTTTAGAGGTAGTCTTGATGAAAGCAAGAATTGGCCTTGATGTAAAAAGTTTGAAGTTTAATGCCCCTGTCAAACAGTTGTGGAAAAAGTGGGCTTTGAGTTTTGTTGGTGCCCTCACTCCATAACCTTCTAGAGCAGTGGTTCTCAACTCCTGTCCTCAGGACCCACTAACAGGCCAAATTTTAAGTATTACCATGGGGAGATGCAGACTAGAATACTGCAATCACTGAGCAGCAAATTATATCACCTGTGATGTATTTCAGTTATCTTGCAAACCTGGCCTGTTAGTGGGTCCTGAGGACAGGAGTTGAGAACCACTGTTCTAGAGGTAGTCTTGATGAAAGCAAGAATTGACCTCGCTGTAAAAAAAATTTATTTGATGCCCCTATCAAACAGTTGCGGAAAAAATGTATCTTTGGGTTTTGTTGGTTCCCCTTACCCCATAAGCTTCTAGAGGTAGTCTTGATGAAAGCAAGAATTAGCCTTGATGCAAAAAATTTAAATTCATCGCCTCTTTCAAATAGTTGGGGAAAAATATTTTCTTGTGTTTTGTCGGTGCCTTCACCCCATAATATTCTAGCAGTAGTCTTGATTAAAAACAAGAATTGGCCTTGCTGTAAAAAATCTAATTTGACGCCCCTGTCACACTGTTGCGGAAAAAGTGGTCTTTGGGTTTTGTTGGTGCCCTCACCCCCCAGTGGTGGCTGGTGGTATATTTTTTTTGGGGGGTGGCAAACAATCCACCCGCCGTCACCCCCCCCTCTGCGTCTTCTCCCTCCTCTTCCTCGGTGGCCAATAGAATTGCTTCTCCTCTTGCTCAATTGAGTGATGTGTCTCAGGACCCCCTTACTGATTGGCCAGGAGAAGAATCAGGAAGACAGTAGCAAAAATGTATTTGCTATTGTCACACAACTGAGTAGGCTCGGGGGGCAGAGCGCCCCAAGCCCACCCTTTTTTGAAGCCAATTAAAGCCTCCAGGCTCTAATCATATGCTTCTAAAAAAATAATAATAACCCATTGGAATTCATGTGTCCAGCGCCTTGCATGTAGATTAGGGGCTGGGCTCATGGATTATGGGGGCAGTGCCCTATATGGACGGGCCACCACTGCTCAGCCTGTAACCTTCTAGTCTTGATGAAAGCAAGAATTGGCCTTGCTGTAAAAAAAAATTATTTGACACCCCTGTCACACTGTTGCAGGGAAATTGGTCTTTGGTTTTTGTTGGTGCCCTCACCCTATAACCTTCTAGGGCTGGGCTCATGGATTATGGGGGCAGTGCCCTATATGGACGGGACACCACTGCTCAGCCTGTAACCTTCTAGTCTTGATGAAAGCAAGAATTGGCCTTGCTATAAAAAAAAATTAATTTGACGCCCACTTTCAAACAGTTGCGGAAAAATTAGTCTTTGGGTGTTGTTGGTGCCTTTACCCCGTAACTAGACATGGGCCGAACGATCCCCAATTCGGTTTGCGGCAGAAATTTTGAACATCGCAAATGTTTGGAAACTAAATAAGGAACCCCTTTGAAGTCTGTGGGACCCAAACTGGAAAAATCAAAGGTGCCCATTTTGATGGCTTATATGCAAGTAATTGGGCATACAAAGGGTATAATTTTTAAATGAGCAGTGATTTACTGATGCTTACAGTGAAACCATGAAAATGAGAAATAAGAATAAGAATGAAAAAATTATTTAACCAATTCAGCCCCAGAAGAATTTGCCACCCTAAAGTGGAACTTCCGCTCATCAGAACCCTCCCCCCTCCGGTGCCACAATTGGCACCTTTCAGGGGGGAGGGGGTGCAGATATCTGTATAATACAGGTATCTGCACCCACTTCCAGGCATAGATAGCCGCAGATTCTGCGGCTATCTTCGCCACTTCCTGTCCCCCCCTCGCTGTCTGCTGGGAAAAACACGGGTCCCAGAGACAGCAGGGACTATCCGTATTGCGCAGCATGACTCGCGCATGTGCATTAGGGAACCTTGCGGATTCACTTCCTGATTCCCGTACTGAAGATGGCTGCGGCAGCACCCGAGAGCCGAGCGACAGTTCGGCTTCGGGTGCCGACATCGCGGGCGTGCTGGACAGGTAAGTGTCCATATTTTAAAAGTCAGCAGCTGCAATATTTGCACCTAAACAAAATTTGTTTGTACCCAAACAAAATTTGCCCACAAATAGAGCTTTCTTTTGGTGGTATTTGATCACCTCTGTGGTTTTTATTTTTTGCGCTATAAACAAAAAAAGACCAACAATTTTTTTATACTTTCTGCTGTAATACATATCCAAAAAAATATAAAAAAATAGGATTTTTTAATACAGCTTACCTGTAAAATCCTTTTCTTGGGAATACATCACGGGACACAGAGCTCTATCAATTACTTAGTGGGTTAGATAGTCACCATCAGATGATTGGAAACTGGCAAACCCTAATTACAAGGCAAGTTCCTCCCCTATATAACCCCTCCCATATGGAGAGTATTTCAGTTTTGTAGCAAAGCAATAAGTATCCCAACGTATATATACATAATCCTGTAGAGGGGCGGGAGCATTGTGTCCCGTGATATACTCCCAAGAAAAGGATTTTACAGGTAAGCTGTAATAAAAAATCCTATTTTCTTGTTCATACATCACGGGACACAGAGCTCTATCAATTACTTAGTGGGATGTCCCAGAGCAATGCTCAAACTGAGGACAGGGAGACACAGATCAAAAAGCAGACCGCCATCGTACGCGTGGACCTATAATGCTGCCTGCAGCACACTGCCCTGAAGGTGGTATCCTCATGCCCTTTCACATCCACCCGAAAGAATTCGGTGAATGTATGGACGGAAGACCAAGTTGCAGCCTTGAAGATCTAAGCCAAGGAGGCCTGGTGAAGCACTGCCCATGAAGCACTTAGTGCTCTAATGGAGTGCGCTCTCAAAGGAAACCATAAGCCTGAACAATAACCTGCCGAATCGAATTAGAGATAGTGGATTTGACTCTGCCTGGCCCTTTCCAGAACCTTCCGGCAGCACAAAAAAAGTATCAGCTTTTCGTATCAGAGCAATCGCTTTCAGATAGACCTTGACTGCTCTTACTACATCAAGAGAGTGTACCAGCCTTTCTTCGGCAGGATGTGGACACCTACAAGGACGGTAGGACAACATCTTGGTTCAGATGAAATCCTGATACCACCTTAGGCAGTTAATTCTGATACCCCTTTAGCAGAGGATATGACAACCAGAAAACTCGATCTTCTGGTCTAAAGAACCAAAGGAATATGGCGTGTTGGTTCAGAAGGCTGTTTTTGTAAAAACAGACCATTCAAATCCCACGGGCACAAGGGAGACTCAACTGGCGGAATTAAACACAACACCCCTTGGATAAAAAGCCTGGACTAAGGAATGAGAGGCGAGTGGCCTCTGAAAAAAGCAAATTGATAAGGCTGAGAACTGACCCTTGATGTGCTCAAGGCCAGTTTAATTTCTACCCCTAACTGTAGAAAGGCGAGACTTCTGCCACTGGCATACCTTTAAGGATGCCAACCCTTGGATTCATGCCAGGAAACAAACTAGCATTAACCAGAGTAGCGAGAACTGGACCCAAAAGCCCATGACTTTTCAGGATGTAGGTATTAGTCAAACCATCCAATTTAGATTTCGTAAGGAAGGATGGAATACTAGTCCCTACGAGAGCAGGTCTAGGCGTAGTGGAAGAATCCAGTCTTCCTACCGCCATCTTTACGATTCCTGTGTACCAAGGCCTTCTGGGCCAGGCTGGAGCCACCAGAATAACCGGTTACTTCCGCCCTGATCCTGTGAAGAAGACGCGGAAGGAGAGGAACCGGAGAAAACACCTAGGTCAGAGAGAACTGATCCCAAGGAATTATCAATGTGTCGGTTCCGCATGCTAGTCGACCCTTTGTTCTTGACAAAAAAAATCATCCGGCTTCATGTTGAACCTGGAGGCTAGAGGATCTACATCCGGGGGACCTAATTTCTGGCATATAGCCTGAAATATGGAGGGGTGTAGAGACCATTCTCCTGGACTCCAGCTGCTAGCGGCTTAGATAATCCGCCTGCCAAATTTCCATCCTTGGAATGAAGGCTGCAGATAGGCAAAGAACATGCCTCTCTGTCCAAACAAAAAATGGTTCACCTCCCTCTGGGCATTCTGACTCCTGGTGCTTGCTTGATTGATTTAGGTCACTGCTGTAGTATTGTCGGATTGTATCCGGATAGGACAGCCTTGTGACCTGTAAGTCCAGGCCCTGAGGGCCAAACGTACTGAATCTCCAGAATATTGACGGGCAGGAACCTTTCGGTTTGGACCACTTTCCTTGGAGTGAAAGCTCTTCTAGGACTGCAACCCAGCCTATAAGACTGGTATCCGTATTTACCACTTTCCTGGTGACTGGAATAAAGAATTTTCTTGTAGACTTTTGGCTAGCAACCACCAACTGAGGCTCTTACGTACTTCTAATGTCAGGTTCCTGGGAAAAACTAAGGCTTGGATCCTCTTGCTCCAAGCAGACAGTATGCTGTTCAGTAATGGCGTTGAGTGAAAAACTAAGCGAACAGGAACAGCCTTAAATGAGGCTACCATCTTCCTGAACAACCTCATACAAAGGCAAATGGAAGGTCTATCCCTTGCTTTGCCCACTTGGGCCAAATATTTATGGTCTTGGCCTTTGACTCGGGTAAAAGATACCCTGATTTGGGCTATGTCCCCAAATACCCTAACCTCCATAGGGGCTATAAAGACCATGCTGGACACACTTAGATCCATCCATGCTACCGACTGATCTATCGGCAGCAGACTGCCTTGGTATGCCCTTACAGCTATACCCTAAGCCCTTTAGACCCGCTAGAGGCGGGCCCTAGCAGTTTATAAAAGACTCATGGTGGCAAACCACAAGGGCAAGCCTACCAACCAGAAGAGGTGATGTTTCCCTGTGAAAAGCAGACAAATTCTGAAAACACATATGCAAACGATTCTCCATATGTGTAAGTGGCAAGAGTTAACACCATATGCCTCAAAAGAAGCATGCTTTCATGGAAGCATGAATTTTCTACAATATGTTTAAAACATAAAAAGTATGCGCTGTACAAACGCATACCTATAGCACGTGTGGTATGGAATGGGCACCTTGCAAGCAAGCATGCGTCTCTGAATGTGTAATGCAAGATTACACATCATGTATCCAGGCAGACACATATTCCTATGTGAACAAAAGGAATCCTGTATAATTAAGGAGGCTAAATTAACATCCCTCGTTATGCAACCATGCAAATCTAGGTGATCATTCAACCTTAGGCGCTCATGCATTCTTATGCGATATAGCATAGTTTATGTGACCAAACATTCTTATGCATTATAAGCACTACTGTGCGGACAAGTACCCCTGTTGTGACCAAGGGCTCTTGTGTGATCAAGCACCCCTGTGCGATCCAGCATCTCTATGCAATCAAGCATCTTTATGCGATTTTAGGCATTTCTGAAAAAAATTTGCTTCTCCGAATGACCAAGTATCCTTGAGTAATCAAGGACTCTTGTGAGATCAAGCACCCCTGTGCGATCCAGCATCTTTATGCAATCAAGCATCTTTATGCGTTTTTAGGCATTTCTGTAAAACAAGCCTCTCCACGTGACCAAGTATCCTTTGGTAATCAAGGACTCTTCTGAGGTCAAAGACCCTGGTGTGATCCCGCAAATTTATGCACCCAAGCATTTTTATGCGATTTAGGCATTTCTGTGAAAACAAGCCTTTTTGCGTGAGCAAGTATCCCTGGCAAACAAGGACTCTTGTGGGGTCAAGCACTCTTGTGCTACCCCGTATATTTATGCAAACAGGCATTTAGTTTTTAGGCAATTATGCAATTTTAGGCATTTGTGTGCAAATAAGCACTTAACGACCAAGAATTCTCATGCGACTATGTAAGTACACCACAAACAGAAAAAAGAAACATGTATCTCTATATGTATTACATGTTCTGCCACATGCATCTTGTACATTCCAATACTCAGGTAATTTATGCAAATATATTCCAGCACTCATGCGTTTAGCTATTTGTGTTAGCAACAATGTGCACATAACCATGTACAGCACCTGGTATTCCCAGACGGTCTCCCATCCAGGTACTAACCAGGCCCGACCTGCTTAGCCTCTGAGATCAGACAAGATTGGGCGCTTTCAGGGTGATGTGGCCGTAGGCATCTCAGGCATCTCAGTTTGGCTAGTTTGGAAGCAAGCACCTGCATGAGGATCTTGTGGAGGTTCTACACCTCTTTGTAGTAATGGATGGACTTGGAAAGGTACAAAAAGGCTATGGGAATTTAAGAAAAAAAACAAGTAGGAGACAGTGGCTTCAGCCGCCTAGGCTGAGGGTAAGTTGTACGCAATCCGAATCTCTGTAAAAGATTGCAGCCACTGATTACCTCCGCCTCGTCAGATTGCACCTGTTCCCTGATGGTGATCTTTCATCATCAGATTGTTCATCCTCTTGATTGAGGATTTAGGGCAGGGGAAGGGGAACTACCCCAATTTCTGCACCTTTGTGAGGATGCTGCGATTAAGCAGCTAACTTCTCCTGTACACCGCACACTGCAAATGCAAACAACCATATTTAAAAGACCTATGGCTGCAGGGCTGCAATGTTGGGAGAGGCTGCAAGCCTGACAGGGGCAATGGCTCATCCTGTGCGGCTGCCTCCAGTCTTTCAGGCGGGGATAGAACCCTTAGAGCTAGGCTCTTTTACCTGCCCCTGAAGCCCTCTTACGGGGAGACATAGTCCTAAGCTGACAAAAGCAGAGGTACTAGTATAAATGCAATCACTGTTGTGCCTAGTCTTACAATATTATTATTAGCTCAGTCTGGACAACCTGATGCCGAGTAGGTGTCTTAGATATGACTGGATCCGAACCCACCGAGATGCTTACTGCCCACAGCTCTGTGTCCCACCGCTTACAGGGCTCTGGCGTCCTTGGCTTTTAAACACAGCCGCCCTGTGTCTGCGCACTGATGCACCTTGCTTGCCGCACGTGCATGGCGCTAGCAACCACGCCCCCCCTCCTTCCCCGCCAAATCCACCGTAAAAGCACGCGCACGTAGGACCAACATGGCGGTGGCCGGGGGCGAGGGGGGAGAAAGGAGACAACCGGAGGACTACGTGGGACCCTCTAGACTTCGTGGGATCCCCCCTTTCAGATCATGTGGCAGAGCCTGCAGCGGAGGAGGTGAGCGGCTTCTCAGACCAGCTTCACTAAGCGTATATCCTGGATGGCATGTAAGTATACACCAGGTATGTCTCTTACTCCCTCTAGTGGCAGAAACCAGGTAAGACATGCAAATAAAAAAAAAAAAGAAGATAATCCATAAGGTGTATACTTAGGATTGTCTTCCCTTACCTTATCCCCGCCGCAGGAAATTGCTGATAACAGACAGATCCAACCTTCACCCATCACGGCGGGTAACGTTGTGCCAACCTTTAAGGTTCTGGGTTCCTACTCACAGGATCCTCCTCCCTGGACCTGTAGAAGATTCTGCCAGAAAAACTTTTCACGCAACTTAAATTTTGTGCACCAAAGTGCTGGATTCCAGAGCCCAGTCCTCAAAGAGAGACATTACAGGCAAAACCTTGTTTCTTCTTTGCAGCAATAATTACATTTATAAAGCAAAAAAATGAAATTTCCCCTGCAAGCTTTCTCTAGTTTTGGAAAAAATTGCTTGGGGAGCCAGTCTGTATGATGAGGCCACAATTTAGTGATCTCGGAACAAGATTCGAGATTTTTGGGATAAATTCTGGTGTCTCTTTTGCAGACTTTGGATAGAAGTAACATGTGCGGATAAATTGGGCTTTTGGGTGTTGGTGGTGCCTTCACACCGTAACCCTATAGAGGTACTCTTGATGAAAGCAAGAATTGGCCTTGCTGTCAAATATGTAAATGATGTACACCTATCAAAGGTGTGGAAAAATTGGTCCTTGGGTGTTAATTGTGCCTATGAATCCTACACCAAAAATTTTCTTCCAGATGAAATCAACAACCACAAAGCTAGGCAGCCTAGACAGTCTCTTTCAGAGATTCCAGTTTCAGAAAGCACCTTATCCGCGACATTAATATCAGGGGCTTAATAGCTGCTGCTAAACCAGGACTGATTAATTTTGATGTCAGCCGGTCCACAGAGTCTGACAGCCCTGGCGCGGACTAAAAAAATGTGGAAATGCATCCCTGAGGTGGCCCTCTTCTCCACCGCTCTTCTCTTGACCAACAGAAGCCTCACAACTATGTTTTCCATGAGACTGTAACCTACCAGAGTCTGGAAAGGTGGTACATAAACTCCTCTTTAAGGTGACCTCAAGAGATTCCTCTGGTTCCAAGACTTTCCCCTTGCAACGATGGTCAAGGAGGGTTGCCAACCAGTAGTGATCCTTCTCCTTGATGCCACGTATTCTCGGGTCCTTTCGCAGGCTTTGAAGAATGAGGGAGCCCATGCAGCCTATGTACATGCGGAGGCATGAGAAGTGGAGTCCTCTGGGTCACTGAGGATTACAGTATCTGGAACTGCCTCCTCCCAGCCACGTACTACTCCCAAGGGTTCTGGGGATGGAAAACCATCAGTTAAGGTATGACGTATGTCTTCCTGTGCTTCAATGCCTCCAAAACTGCCAGAATCCTCCTCGAACACCTCCCTCCCCTCTTGTCTGTTGTGTGGCAACACAAGAATGATCTCTGCATGAAGCAGGCCTTGAGGAAAGGAAGTCCTCCTCTTCCACCCACTGCGCTGCCTTGAGTGCCCTGTCCATAATGCCATGCAGAGTCTGCTCCAGCAGGAACACAACAGGGATTATGTCACTGATGCATGCATTGTCACGCCTCACCATCCTTGTCACCTCCTCAAATAGTGACAGTGCATGCATCCTTTATCAGCAGCCATTGGCATGGGGGAATAAAAGCGAAGCTGGCCTGAGCCTGTCGTTGTGCCATACTCCCAAAAGATACTCGTTGACAGTCCTTTGCTGCATGTGTAGTCACTGCAGCATTGCCAGAGTCGAGTTCCACCTGGTGGGCATGTCACAAATCAGGCGGGTTTACAGGCAGGTTGAATTCCCGCTGAATTACAGCCAACCAAGCACTGACTGCGTTTGACCGCCTGAAATGGCTACAGACTCTTCTAGCCTGCTTTAGCAGACCTTCCAACCCTGCGTACCTGCTTAAGAAACACTGCACCACCAAATTGAGAATTGTAAATTTTCCCTGTCTAAGGGCACACCACCATTCCTGGCTCCAGCTGGCGTGGCGCGATCCACCTCTGGGCTTGCCCTTGCAGAGCCACAAGAATCTCTCTTCCAGTGTGGCTCCTGTCCCCTACACAAACCAGCTGAAGCACTGCATGGCACCTTTTAGCCTGACTCATTGAATAGCCACTTGAACCCCTAGGGAGTAGTGGAGGGCATGGAGGAGGAGGAGGGAGTGGAGCTGACAAATCTCACATCATCACCAGTAGCTGTATGGAGACGTGGTGGCACTGGGCATGTGGATGGCAGTGACTGTATTTTTTTTATGTTTTTTGCTGCAGCAGATGGGGCAGAGAGATTTGCCTGCTATAGTGTACAGTTGGTGGTGTGCTACTGGCAGGCATACTGCAAGGACCTACGACAACCTTTGCTATACCATCATCCCCGTCAGTGGAGGCAGCTCAGAAGTCATGAGGTATAGCGGGGTAAACCGTAAAGGGGAGGAGGAGTGGAATTGCATCCCTTTTGTGTGGCTTTCAGGTGCTTTTGCCAATGGGCTGAGTGGTGGGAGGGTAAATGCCTTGTCAAGCATGTGGTACCCAAATGGCTGGTGTTTTTGCCACGCTTGATCTGCTTGAGGCAAAGTTTGCAAATAGCAACAGTGTGATCGGCTGCACATGTGCTATAAAAGGCCCAGACAGCTGAGCCGTGGGAAGTGGGCTGGGAGATAACAGCTCCACAATCTGGTGGAGTAGGGTGGCTGTTCTCTACTCTTCCATGATGGCTGCCTCTTTGGGGTTGTACCTCACCCTCACTTTCCTCCTCTGCTCTATCTGGCACCCAAGTCACGTGTGTGACTTCATCATCATCCCCTTCATCCTCATCATCACTGGAGCCAACTTGGCAATTCGCTGCTGCTGTCAGAACATGACAGCAAATTCATTATTTACCAGTGTTCTCCACTCTCTGTAGGCTCATGTTCCTACCCTCCTCAACCTCAGAACCAAGATCCGAATCAATTAATGGCTGTGCATCGCCAAGGAGCAAGTGGCTGACGCTGTGTTCAAGTACCTCAGCTGATTTCTCCATGCCTGATGCTAGGGCTATGGCAGGAGTAGCTGTGGACAAGGAGGCAGAATAAGCCACTCTGGCAGCTGCGGCAGACTGCACACTAGTCTCTGCTTTGGTGATGGAGGATGAGGAGAATGAGAATGGTTTAGTAAGCCAGTCCACCACCTCCTCTGCATGCTGTGGCTGGATAGCACAGGCAACATCACTAAACAGAAGAAATGATGCCCTGACTGAGGAGGGATGACTTCCAACTTTGCCTGTTGACACAGACGCTGCTGGCCCTCTCGCAGTGCCATGGGAACATCTGCCTTTCCTTTTTGGCCTCCCAGACATGACGGGGGGTGAGGTTTATTAACAAAATGTAATAAAGATGAGGAAATGTGTACATGGATGCACTTTAATCAATGAAAAATGGTGTTTGGCGAACTTTAACTTGAGTACTCATTACACAGACACACTCCACTGACACACTACAATATACTGCAGTAAAACTGCACTAACGCACTGAAATATAGTCGGTAGGCAAGAGGCTAGCATTCAGTCCCATTCAAAAGCCTCTGTCCTGGGTGAGTCTGTCACAACGTGAACTAACGCACTGCATTATACCGCGGAAAAACCTGCAATAACACACTGAAATATACTGCCTTAAACCTACAATAACGCACTAAAATATACTGCGGTAAATGCGCAATAACGCACTGAAATATACTGTGTTAAACATGCATTGATACACTGCAGTATACTGCGGTAAACGCGCACCAATGCACTGATATATGCTGCGTTAAACGTGCACTAACACACGGCAATATACAATGGGAAACCTGCAATAATGCACTGAAATATCCTGCGCTAAACGTGCAGTAATGCACTGCAATATACTGCGGTAAACCTACAATAACACACTTAAATATTCTGTGTTAAATGTGCACTAATGCACTGCAATATACTGCGGAAAAACCTGCAATAACACACTGAAATATACTGCATTAAAGGTGCAGTAACGCACTTGCAATGTTACAGCGTGCAGTAACGCACTTGCAATATACTGCGGTAAACCTGCAGTAATGCAGTACAATATACTGTAGTAAACATGCACCGATGCACTGAAATATACTGCGTTAAATGTGCACTGATGCACTGAAATATACTGCGTTAAATGTGCACTGATGCACTGTAGTATACTGAGGTAAAGGTGCACCGTTGCACTGATATAAACTGCGGTAAACGCGCACCATTGCACTGATATACACTGCGTTAAACGTGCACTAACACACTGCAATATACTGCGGTAAACCTGCAATAATGCACTGAAATATACTGTGTTAAATGTGCACTAACACACTGCAATATACTGTGGTAAACATGCACCAACGCACTGAAATATACTGTGTTAAACGTGCAGTAACACACTGCAATATACTGCCGTAAACATGCAATAACGCACAAAAATATTCTGCTTTAAACGTGCAATAACGCACTGAAATATACTGTGTTAAACCTGCAATAATGCACTGAATAATACTGCAGTAAACGTGCAATGCCGCACTGAAATATACTACGTTAAAACATGCTTTAACACACTGCAATATACTGCGGTAAACCTGCAATAATGCACTGAAATATACTGCGTTAAATGTGCATTATCACACTGCAATATACTGCAGTAAACATGCACCAACGCACTGAAATATACGGCGTTAAATGTGCACTAACGCACTGCAATATACTGTGGTAAACCTGTGATAACACACTGAAATCTACTGCATTAAATGTGCAGTCATGCACTGCAATATACTGCGGTAAGCCTGTAATAACTCACTGAAATATTCTGTGTTAAATGTGCAATAAACTGAAATATACTGCATTAAACATGCACTAACGCACTGCAATATGCTGCGATAAACCTCCACCAACGCACTGAAATATACTGCATTAAACGTCCACTAATGCACTACAATATACTGCGGTAAAACGGCAATAATGCACTGCAATATACTGTTGTAAACCTGTAATAACGCACTGCAATATACTGTGGTAAACGTGCAGTAGTGCACTGAAATATACTGAAGGAAACTTGCCCTGATAAAATAAAATGACACTAAAGTAAAAATAAATGGTTGCACGCACACAAAGTACACTATCACTAGATTCACACTATAGTGACACGAAAGTAAAAATTAATGGTCGCACTACACTCACACTAAACTGATACTTTACACACGATCACATTTTCGTCCGGGAATTGTGTGATGACAGACTTTGCCTAAAAATCGACCGTTAGTACACTCCATCAGACAATTGTTGTCCAACTTTCTGCCAACAAATGTTGGATGGCAGGCTAGTAAATTTTCTGTGGACAACGGTCTGTTGTCAGATTTTCCTATCGTGTGTACACAAGTCCGTCACACAAAAGTCTGAAGTACAAACACGCCTGCTCAGGATCAATACTCACCAAACACGACATTAGCAGAAGGTGCCCAAAGGGTGGCACTCAAGAGCTGAAATTCCTTGTAGTACGTCACTACGTTCGTGTTTGTTGGCCGACAATTGTGTACTGTTTGTATGTAAGACAAGTTCCTGGCACACGCCCTTCGGCAAAAGTCTGACGCTTTGTCTGCCGAAAATCCGATAGTGTGTATGAGGCTTAACTCACTAGTAGCACTGAACAGAGCCCTGTTCTATCTCTCTCCACGCCAATATCACACTGCAAATGGCCACCATGGGAAGAATATTTTTATAGTGTAGGGTGGAACTAAGAGCAATGAGCCATGATTGGATAAAATCATCATGACAGTGTCCAATCATGGCTCTGACAGTGCTATGTGCCCTGATTGGGCAAAGCTTCCATTGCTTCAGCCAATTAGGGCTTCCAATGCATTGTGTGGTGGCGCAGTGCATTGTGTTCGCTTGGCAGGCCGAACAAACGGTCGAACGCCCCGATAATTCGGGTGTTCGTCGAACAGGCGAACAGTCAATGTTCTGCCCGAACTCATGCTCCAGCTGAACCATTCGCCCAACACTACCTGTAACATTCTAGAGGTAGTCTTGATTAAAGCAAGAATTGGCCTTGCTGTAAAAAAATTTAATTTGACGTCCCTGTCACACAGCTGTGGAAAAATTCATCTTTGGGTGTTGTTTCACCCCATAATATTCTAGAGGTAGTCTTGATGAAAGCAAGAATTGGCCTTGCTGTAAACAATTTAAATTGACGCCCCTTTCAAACAGTTGCAGAAAAAATCGTTTGAGGGTGTTGTTGATGCCTTCACCCCGTAACATTCTAGAGGTAGTCTTGATGAAAGCAAGAATTGGCTTTGCTGTAAAAAAAAAAATTAATTTGACGTCACTGTCAAACATTTGTGGAAAAATTGATCTTTGGGTGCTGTTGGTTCCCTCGCCCTGTAACCTTCTAGAGGTACTCTTGATGAAAGAAAGAATTGGCCCTGCTGTAAATTTGATGCACCTGTCAAACAGGTGTGGAAAAATTGGCCCTTGGGTGTTAATTTTGTCCATGAAACCTATACCAAAAAATTACTTCAAGATAAAATCAACAACCACAAAGCTAGGCAGCCTAAATAATATTTGCAATTGCAAAGCCCATGCACTGCAAGATTGCGGAGACATGAGAACCAGAGTCCTCGGGGGCACCCTGGATCTGGAACTGCTTCCTTCCAGCCACATACTACTCCCAAGGTGTCTGAGGACTGAAAACCATCTTATAAGGTTTGACGTATGTCTTCCTGTGCTTCTATGCCTTCAAAACTGCCATAATCATCCTCCTCCTCCCTCTCCACTTGTGTGTTCTGTGGCATCGCAAGAATGGTGTCTGCATAAAGTGGGCCTTGAGAGGAAAGGAAGTCTTCCTTTTCCTCCCGCTGCTCTGCCACGTGTGCCCTGTTTATAATGCCATGCATAGTATGCTCCAGAAGTAACACAACAGAGATTGTGTCACTGATGCATGCATTGTCATGGCTCACAATCCTTATAGCCTCCTCAAATGGTAACAGTACAGTGCATGCATCCTTTTTCAGCAGCCATTGGCGTGGGGAAAAATGTTGAGGTGCCCTGAGCCTGTCCTTTCGCCATACTCCCACAGGTACTTGTTAACAGCCCTCTGCTGCATGTGTAGTGCCTGCAGAATTGCCAAAGTTGAGTTCAGCCTGGTGGGCATGTCACAAATCAGGCGGTTTACAGGCAGGTGGAATTCCTGCTGAATTTCAGCCAACCGAACACTGGCTGTGTATGACCGCTTGAAATAACTATAGACTCTTCTAGCCTGCTTTAGAAGATCTTGCAAACCTGGGCACCTGTTTAAAAAAAGCTGCACCACCAAATTGAGGACATGCGCCAAGCATTCCACGTGTCAACTTTCCCTGTTGAAGGGCGGATAGACAGTTAGTGTCATTATTGCACACCACCATTCCTGGCTCAAGCTTCCGTGGCATGAACCACCTCTGGAAATGCCCCTGCAGAGCTGAAAGAATCTCTGCTCTGTTGTGGCTCCTGTCCCCTAGATAGACCAGCTGAAGCACTGCATGGCATCTTTTAGTCTGACTCGTTGAATGGCCCCTTGAACGCTTAGGGGGTACTGGTGGTTCATAGGACAATCCAGCAGAGGAGGGCATGGAGAAGGAGGAGGGGGTGGAGCTGACAGATCTCACATCATCACCACCAGCTGTAAGGAGACATAGTGGCAAAACAAGCTCCAGCACTGAATGTGTGCTGTGAATTAAATATATCATCCCTGACCATGCTTGCTGGACCACAAGTCAGCAGTAAGGTGGACCTTGCGGCTGACTGCCTTGCCCAATGATGCCAAAACATTGCCTTCCACGTGATGGTACAGAGCTGGAATGGCCTTACATGGAAATAAAAAGCGACTGGGAACCTGCTATTGTGGTACAGCAAATTCACAGAAGGGAGCAGAATCCACTAGATGGAAAGGCAGAGATTTGGACAAGCTGAAATTTAAACGCCGGGCATGTGGGTGGCAGGGAGTGTATTTTTTTTTTGCATTATAGCAGCTGGGGCAGAGAAATTTGCCTCCTATACTCTACAGCTAGTGATGTGCTGCTGGGACCTGTGACACCCTTTTCTACACCATCATCCCTGTCATTGGAGGCTGCTGAGAGGTCATGCGATATAGCAGGGTTACACATAAGAGGTGAGGAGTGAGGAGGAGAAGAATTTTGTCCCTTGTGTTTGGCTTTCAGGTGCTCTTGCCAATGGGCTGAGTGGTGGGAGGTTAAATGTCTTGTCAAGCATGTGGTTTTTTGCCATGCTTCTGCTTGCAGCAGAGATTGCAAATAGCAACAGTGTGATCGGCTGCACATGTGCTAAAAAAGGCCCACACAGCTGAGCTCTGGGAAGTGGGCCAGGAGATAACAGCTCCACAATCTGATGGCATAGGGTGGCTGCTCTCTACTCTTCCATGATGCCTGCCTCTGGAGGACATCCTTCCTCGTTAGGGTTGTTTCTCCCCCTCACTTTCCTTCTCTGTTCTATCTGGCACCCAAGTCATGTCAGTGACCTCATCATCAGGATTCCCTCCATCCTCATCATCACTGGAGCCAACTTGGCAATACACTGCAGCTGGGGGAACATGACTGCCAATTTGTTGTTTATTAGTGTTCTCCCCTCTCAGCCAACATCAGAATCAAGTAATATCTGTGCATCCTCAAGAAGCGAGTGGCTGACGCTATGTTCAAATAACTCCTCCATGCATGATACTGGGGCTATGGAGTAGCTGTGGACAAGGAGGCAGAATAAGCCACTCTGGCAGCTGCGGTGGACTGCGGACTAGTGCTAGCTTGACGAGTTACAGAGGATGATGAGGATGGTTTAGTAAGCCAGTCCACCACCTCCTCTACATGCTGTGGCTGGATAGCAACATCATTAAACATATCTAAAGGTGCCCTGCCTGAGGACAGACTACGTCCACCTTTGCCTGTGGACACAGACACTGCTGGCCCCCTCATAGTGGCATGGGAACATCTGCCTCTCCTTGTTACCCAAATTTTATAAATACTGGGAAATGTATAATTGGATGCACTTTATTCACTGAAAAGTGGTGTTTGGGGTACTTTAAACAGACGCCGACAGAAATGTATAAACTATAAAAAGCAAAAAAAAAAAAACACAAAATCACAGTCAAAAAAAACGTGGCTGACAATTTAAAAAAAAGGAGGCAGGCAGGGGACAAAAAAAAAAAGGGTATGCAGCACTGCATACAGCACTAAATGTTATGTTAAGCTGTGTTAAACACTGCCCTACACTAACACACTATTCTCACACACTATACTAACACTAAACGAATGCCGCGTACACACGATCGGCAATCCCGCCAGCAAAAGTCTGATGAGAGCTTTTGGTCAGAAAATGCGACCGTGTGTATGGTCCATCGGACTTTTGCTGTCGAAATTCTTGCCAGCAAAAGATTGAGAGCAGGTTCTCTATTTTTCGGGCTGGAAAAAGTTCCTATTGGAAAATGCGTTCATCTGTAGCAATTCCGACGCGCAAAATTCCTACGCATGCTCGGAAACAATTCGACGCATGCTCGGAAGCATTGAACTTCATTTTCTCGGCTTGTCGTAGTGTTGTACGTCACTGCGTTCTTGGTGGTTGAAAGTTCAGAGAACTTTTGTGTGACCGTGTGTATGCAAGCTAAGCTTGAGCGGAATTCCGTCAGGAAAAACATCCAAGAATTTTCTGACGGAAATTCCGCTCGTGTGTACGGGGCATTACACTGCACTATACCAATAGGTCGCCCGGTGTACATTTAGTACAAAAGTCACCTAATCGGACTTTCCCAGCCCACACCTTCCTGTTAGGCTTACTATGCTGTACCCCTGCGTGGGTAAATGGTTGTCAAGTTGTTATGCTCATTACAATAAAAATGATTGTACCATAAACACTGCACTACACTAACAGACTACACTGACATACTATTCTCACACCCTGAAACTAGCACTCTACACTCAGTCAAATGTTATGTGAAGCTGTGTTACACACTGCACTACACTAACACACTGACACACTATTCTCACACACTTTACTGACAAAAAACTAGCACTCAAGAGTCACAATAAGTGAACAGTGAACACACTAACTGCTTGTAGCAAAACGAGCCCTGCCCTTCTACGGATAACAGGTCCACACTTGTCTCAAAGCATTCACTAATCATTCTATAAATGGACCTTCATGGTCCATTGAACCCATCAACATGGGGACAAGGTTCTTGGGGGGGGGTGCCCTGCTCCAAAGCACCCCCCCACTTGTTGAGGGCATGTGCCCTGGTGTGGTTCAGGAGGGGAGGGGGGGCACTCGCTTACCCCCCTTTCCTGGCCTCCCAGGCTGCATGCTCGGATAAGGGTCTGGTATGGATTGGAGGGGGGGGGGGGACAACGCCATTTTTTTTCACATTTTAGTGTGGGGGTTCCTCTCAAAAACCATATGACTCCCGCTGGCAGCTGATGACTCATCCGCTGTTAGGAACGCAGCCGTCGGCTTACCGGCTCACTTGCTGGCGTTTAGCAGTGTTTTACCTAGTGTGTAAGCTAAGTTTAGTTAAGGAGCAGGGCCGTTGGTGTCCTTAACAATCACATGAATAGCTGGTTAAGGACACCGGTGGCCCCGTTTCTTAACGCTGAAGCACTAGGTTAAACACAGCTAAACGGCGGCAAACAAAATGCTAAAACAAGTTTTCACGAGCATGAAGCCTTATGCCCCGTACACACGGTCGGAAAATCCGACCACAAAATCCATCGAATTTTTTCCGACACTGGTGTTGCATACATACGGTCGGACAAAGTTGTCGGAAAATCCGATCATTCTGAACGTAGTGACGTTTGTTGCCTACAACGGGACTACGTAGAGGCTAGTAGCCAATAGCTTGGGTCTTGTAATGTGATCTGAGCATGCGTGGCACTTTGTCCGTCGGAATTCGCTACACACGATCGGAAAAAGTCCGATAGGACTTTGTTGTCGGAAAATTTGAGAGCAGGAGATAAAACTTTGTCCGTCGGATTTTCGTTCGTCGGAAAGTCCGATGGAGCCTACACACGGTCGGAATTTCCGACAACATTGTCCGATAGGACATTTTCCGTCGGAAAATCCGACCATGTGTATGGGTCATTAGAGTAGTCTCTCTGCTCTAGACTACAGTTCCCACAGTGCAGTGCTGCCTGACTAATTCTATTGAATTCTTCCTGCTCAGTAGCTTCCTCCTACTGCTGACATGGCTGTTTACCTGTTCAGCACTGCAGGGTAGCAGCTACAGCCAGTGTTTCTTTAACTCTCCATTCTTAGCACCTGGCTACACAAAAAAACGTGAAAGCTGTGCCCAAAAAGCAAGACAAGGACAAAAGGACTAGACCTTAGTATTGCCTGTGGTCTCCCTGCAGCTGATCATTGCCTTATCACTGATTTACCATGCCTTGTTCCACACTGTGCCTTTGTGTTGAGGTGGCCATCTTAGTAGAGCAGGCATATCCAAAGTCCGGCCCGCGGGCCAATCGCGGCCCGTGATCCGGTTTTGAACGGCCCGCCTGGTTATCTAAACCAGCCTCTCACAACCAGTGTGCTGCTGAATCAGGGCTTTCAGATGAGCCGATCCTCTGCCAAACATTGGCACTATGAGAAGCTCCGTCAGCCTCAAAAGTGAAAGTAAAGTGCAGAGGAGTGTGCTATGCTCTCTGCTTCCCCTTACAGTACAGTACCCGGCTGAATGAGGCAGCTGTAAAGGTACAGTACTAGAAGCTAGATTCGTTTTAAAATGGCTTTATTCATGTGTCTGTATGTGTGTGCGTGTGCATGTGTCTGTATACATGTGTCTGTATGTGTGTGTGTATGCATTTGTCTGTATGTGTGTGTGCATGTGTCTGTGTGTATGTATGTGTGTATGTTACTTTTAATCCGGACCCCCCCCCCCCATTCCTGTACCATCAGAACTGCTTTTGTATGGCTTGTTTGTGATATCAGCCAGGACTGCTGCTCCTCTGAAAAGCAATCCATGCACAGATCGCTTTTCAGAGGCATTTGACAGGCGGTAAAGAGGCATTATGTTGCCTCCTCACCACCTGTTTTAAGCCCATAAAATCCAGCATCACTATACTGCAACTGTTCAATCCACACAGTTGCGGGGTAGTTGCAGTGCAGCCCATTCACCCTGGGTATACCTCCAGCTGCAGCCACAGCATGTGTACACTCCCAGCTGCTCCCTGTGCAGCTAAAGGGGGAGAAGTTGGGGGTGGTAAAAATGCAGGGAAAGAAGTCCCCAACCTTTTTTTTTAGTGCTGCATCACTAACTTGTTTTGCTTGCGTCCAGCTGCATGGTTACTTTGTGTTATAAGCAAGGAAGCTAAGACCTCTGCAGTGTGTAATGCTCTATTTTTCCTTTCAAGGCACACTCTGATACATCAGTAAGGCCTTTCCACAACAGACATGTTTCTTAGATTTGCAAAGCCACCACCTGGTCTTCTGTTCATGCAGTATGCTTTCTAAAGGCCCGTACACACGATCAGACTTTTTGACAACCAACATGCAAATTAGCTGTTTTGGACCAACATCCGACCGTGTGTACGCTCCATCGGACCAACTTTTTCCAGGTTTCATCTGACTTTTGTTGGCTGTGCGAACGGACCAACTTTCTGCCAACAAAAGTCCGATGGACCAAAGTCCGACCGTGTGTACACAAAACTTACGGACTTTTGTACAAACCAATGCAGAACCAATGCAAAAGTTCAGACAACAATACAGAAGTTGACCAAAGGTGGCGGTAAATAGCAGAAAAACCAAGTGATTTGGTGAAAGTTGGCTGAAAAAGTCCTGCCGTGTGTATGAAATACCAACTTGGGGCCAACGCCCTTTGGACAAAAATCCACAGGAAAGTTGGTCCGTGGTCCGATCGTGTGTATGAGGCTTTAGTTTTACCAGGTGTATGCTCAAGCCTCAGCTGGTGAAATTTTTGGGGGTAAAGTCGTACAGGAGGTTCTTGGAGCTGCAAGCTGTCCCCAAGCTGTTATGTGGGCTTGTTAGCATTTTAGTTTGCGGTGTTGCTCACAGGCAGAACGGCGGTCTGCCTATGTAAACAAGGCAGATCACTGTTCTGTGAGAAGGAAAGGTTGTGATCCAGTGTTCCTACAAAGCAGGAACACGGATCACTGCCTTCCCATAGTACAAGCACCCCCCCCAATGCCAGGGAAGAATCTGGAGAAGAACTGGCAGATATGCCAATGTCCAATATGGCCGCGGCAGTCCGTGCATGCGCATTAGCCACCCGGACGCAACAGCGAACGTAAGTTCGCGACGATGAAACTACGTACGCGAAACGACCTAATTACCAGTGTTTGCTGGCCTATATAAGGACTCCAGTGGCTCTCACAAATCATTGGATTATCGTCAGCTCTGTATCCTATATTCCTATGTTTCTTGCTCCTGTTTGGTTACCTGTTACCGACCTGGTTTACCCTGACCTGCGTTGACTTCTCTCCTGGCTCTGAATCTGGCTTGTTTCATGGACCTGCTCTTGCCTGTTGCAGGTTTACTTCCTGTGTTTGACCCCGGCTTGATCTCAACTACGCTTCCTGCCTCTGCTTCCGACTGCCTTCTTGTGTTTGACCCCCGGCCTGGCTTCTGATCTTGTCTCTGCTTATCCATCTGTCAAGATACGCCAGTAATCCCAGAGAATCATTGGCTGTGACCACCTTCTCTGCTCCTAGGTGTCCGCTTCTGGAACAATCAGACAGCTCACCGGCAGGCAACCCGTGCATCTCTGGGCATAGCACCCTCTGTCCCCAACTCCAGAGGTACTCTGCACTCAGCCGCAAGGGGATCCCTCTCATCACCTCAGCCTCCAGCCTGGCACAAGACACCCACACAGTTAAGTAAGTACTCCCTAGGCACACGTTCAACCCTTTGAGTGCCCCTGATGTTAACCCCTTCCCTGCCAGTGTCATTAGTACAGTGCATATTTTTAGCACTGATCACTGTATTAGTATCACTGGTCCCCAAAAAGTGTCATTTATTGTCGGATTTGTCAGCTACAATGTCGCAGTCCTGCTATAAGTCGCTGATCGCCGCCATTACTTATAAAAAAAAAAAAAATTCCTTAAATCTCTCCCATTGTTTGTAGATACTAGAACTTTTGCGCAAACCTATCAATATACGCTTATTGGGATTTTTTTTACCAAAAATATGTAGCAGAATACACATTGGCCTAAATTGATAAAGAAATTAGATGTTTTCCATTTTTTATTGGATATGTTTTATAGCAGAAAGTAAGAAATATTGTTTTTCTTTTTCCCAAATTGTCGGTCTTTGTTTGTTTAAAGCACATAAAATAGAAACCACATATGTGATCAAATACCAGCAAAAGAAAGCTCTATCTGTGGGAAAAAAGGACATTGATTTTATTTGGGTACAGTGTCGCACGACCTCACAATTGTCAGTTAAATTAACGCCGTGCCAAATCGCAAAAAATGTCCTGGTCATGAAGGGGAGTAAACCTTCCGGAGCTGAAGTGGTTAACTCCTTATCAACCCTTAGTTTATGTTATTCAGCCCTATTTAACTCCTTCTTATCCCTTCAACTATTATTTTTCTGCTGCTTTTTTTTTTTTTTGTTTCCATTTTATTAACTAATAATATTTAATCTTTTTTTTTTTTTTTTATTTGTATAGAACTTTGAAATGCTTTGTACCAGAATCATAATTTTTGTGTCATTTTAAACAGGACAAATGACAGAATAAAATGTGTGCATTTTATGTGCAGTAAAACTGGATTTTTGTACTTAGTGTACTCTCATGAAATTGGAACTTAAAGTGGAGGGCTGGGCAAAAAAAAAAATTAAAAGTCAGCAGCTACAAATACTGCAGCTGCTGACTTTTAATAATCGGACACTTACCTGTCCCGGGGTCCAGCGATGCGGGGGAACGAGACCCCCCCCCCCCTCGTTCCCCGCTCCGCTCACGAGCGGCGCCGTGCGCCGTGATTCGACGCTCACTCATCTGGGACACATGACATGTCCCAGATGGCTGTGCGTTGCCTACAGGAAGTGACTTTTAGCCCGGGCAATGAAGGTGGCAGACTTCGAGGGACCCCCTAGCAACAGGCATTTAGAGGTGAGTAAAAAAATTTTTTTTTTCCAATTATTTTTTTTTAATTTTTTTTATGATTTTTAAGCCCCTTTTTGTTTTTTGGTTGCAACCCCACTTTAAGTCAGAAAAATAAAAGCCTGATAGATCACTTCAGGCTGGCTCCTTTTGCAGGTATAAAACATAAAACTAAGTGCATATACTGTTTAAAGTGATTTTAAACCTTAAAAAAAAACATGTTATACTTATCTGCTCTGGTCAAATGGTTTTGCACAGAGCAGCCCTGATTCTTCTCTTCTGGGGTCGCCTTTCAGCACTCCTGCCTCTGAGTACCCACCCAGCAAGCCGCTTGCTAGGGAGGGTACTTATATGAGCTCGCCCCTGAGCTCTGCTGGCTGCAACTATAGATGCAAACAGCATCCTTTGTCATAGGATTTTATTGACAGTAGCAGGAGCCAATTGCTCCCACTGCTATCAATCTGCCTAGTGAGGAGGGAGAGAGAGAAAGAGAAGAGAGCTGCTGCTCTCGTCCCCACAGCGCTGGATCAAAATCCGGCTCAGGCAAGTATAAGGGGGCTGGGGGATCCTGATCACAGAAAATGATCTTAATACAGAAAACCACTAAAATACAGTAAAATATAGTAATGCAGTCTTCCCCTGCTCTGCACATTCTCAGTTGCTCTCTATTCTTGGCATTGTGTCAAAAAACAGAGCCACAAGAGGCTGATCAGCTAGCAGCTTTAGGATTTAGTGTTGCTGAAGGCGGAAGAAAGCAATAGGACTAGCACAGACTGTGGGCGGAGGGAAAATGGATTAGGGAGGAAGAAAAGAAAAGCAGGAGAGGTGACAGGACATACTATAGGGGTGACACAATATTTAAACTTACAAGGATAGTGTATTACCTTATCTCCCTGATTCTCTCTCCCTTCTCTCATGGTAATCTGTGAACTTCAGCTATGTAATGCTTCTGTCAGCCTTCCTCTCTAGTTGAGCCAAGACATACAATCAAGGCTGGAAATGTACAAATTTTAATTACAGAAAATTACATATAGTTTTTGAGACCAAGAAGAGGGGGGGGGGGGGGCGGCCTCCAGCAAGAAGAAACAGGAACAATGCTGGAGGCTATTTAGAGCACACACTAGTTTTGGTAGCATAATTATTCATGTGGAATGTATCAAATTTTGTGAAAGAACATCAATTGTTTTACTGTTATGGGTAAAGTTTCACTTTAAGGGACCCTGGTCCCACTTCTCTGTATTTATTATCTTCTTCTCAAATTGCTTTTTTTTTTTTTGGGCAAAACTGAAACATAATGGGAGGGGAGGGCTATACCTGGCTGGCCCAAGCTTTCTGTGTGTCAAAAACACTGTGTATGTGTTCTTGTTGCAGATTAAGAAGGTAATGGACTGGATCTGGTGTGAATCAACCCTTGCGCTATTTATATTTTCTGCTGAAAACGGTTTTTGTTTCCCAAAAAAAATACTTTTTAAGTTTATGAAAACGGCTTTGCATGTTATCCTGAAGCACTATCACTGTAGCTATTACCCCTGAACCTTACAATATCTACAGGTGTTCTACTGTACATAATATGTTCGCTGTGTTTGTGCAATTTTCTTTTAAATATTAGACTTTTTTTCCATTAACTATCATACAGTTATAAGTTTGACTGAATTCACTATTTTGCATCATCAATACAATTAGACCTTTTTAACTCTTGCAGTTTGAGGTATGGTAAAAAAAAACACACATGTTTGAGCTGTGTTTTTACCACTCCCCAACCAATTCCTCTTAAAATGCATTTCCACGTTTGCAGCCAAATTGGAATAATACCAACTTTGTGTTTGTTATATTGTATATTCCCATCAACATAGCATTACTTTAAAAATATAAAAAAATTGCTCCCTCTCTTGGGCCCCATCCCCATCTTACATACCCACCCCCATATCACAACTCACCCCTCTCAGCATTGTAGAAGGCGGGAGGAATGGCAGGGTGGACTCCTCTTCTGTATGTACTTGCCTGCCTCTGCTGCTGGTGAACTCACAGCAGGGAAGAGGGCAAGAGGCACAGAAAGAAGGTCTGTCCTCAGTGCAGGAGCTGCCCAACTCTTGTTAAAAAGTGAGTGACCCACTTGTTAATATGAAAGGTTGGGCAGCTCTTGCTCCCCCTGTAGACCTGCAGTATCTCATGCCCTCTTCCCTGCGGGCAGGAGATACTACGGCAGCAGGCAAGTACATACAGAAGAGGAGTCCACCCTGCCATTCCTCCCACCCTCTACAATGTTGTGACCTTTAACAGCAGCAGCAGAGGAAAGGAGTCCACTCAGGCTGCTAAGTGATGCAGCTGCGGTCCAGACAGGATTGTCACTTGGTCCGTGTGCCGACCGAGGTCTGCCATTTAGTGACGTCTGGTATATAGGAATGTGGTGAACAGAGGACACAAAGCCCCATGAGGATTCCTCAATAAGGCCAATAGATGCCTCTGTGTGGAAGGAAAGGGCAAGTTTTCAGGTAGCTAAATCTTAAAAAACTGATGGAGTAGAGAAAAGGGAGAACAGAAAAGTGAGAGAAGAGAAAGGGAGAAAAGAAGTGCTAAAGGGAGGGATCTGGAGCAATGTCTCTTAGATTGTAAGCTCCAACGAGCAGGGCTGTCTGATTCCTACTGTATCAAACCGTATTGTAATTGTACTGTCTGCCCTTATGTTGTAAAATGCTACATAACTGTGAGCGCTATATAAATCCTGTATAAAATATATTAATGTAGCAGAAAGAAAGGGGGAAAAATGGATAGAAGGTCCCAGGAGGCCTGACCAGCCAACAGTACCTGCATCGAAAGGAGGGAGAGGTCCAAGTTTAGATGACCAATTGACCATTATAGTTCAGCCACAGATTCCAAACATTCAAGAATTTAGTATGGGTATCAGTAAGTATGGAGGTAAGCTTCCCATTTATCATAGTCTCCATAAACATAAGTTTAACCTCAGCGAAATTATCTGTTTTTTTCTCCAGGCTTTAGCTAGCGTTTGCTGAGCCAAAGGAACACAAACCCCTGCAGTTTCCTCTGATGCCTATCAAGGTGCGAAACAGGTCTAGGTTCAGTGGTGGCTGGCAAACAAAGCACCCGCCACCCCCCCCCCCTCGCCGGTTTATCAGTCAAACACCCCATGTCGCTCGCTTGTCCCACCAGCCCCGAACCTACCCCATCCTACCCCATCTAGGTTGTGGGCAGCTTTGGCGGCTTCCTCCTTGGCGGTCAATACGGATGCTTCTCCTCTCGGCCAACTCGCTTCCTGGTTGGCCAGGAGGAGAATCAGGAAGACAATAGCGAATATTCATTCACTATTGTCACACAACTGGGTGGGCTCAGGGTGCAGTGCTCTGCACTCTGCAGGCTCTAATCATGTGCTAAAAAAAGAAAATCCCATTGAAATCCATGAGTCCGAGGCCCTGCATGTAGATTACATGCCCCTCCCTAGGTTTTAGGGCTTACCACAGATTGCAAGTGAGATTAACATTTATGACCGACCGAAGCATATTATAAACTCGTATCCAAAGCCGAGACGCTTTGTACATTTTTTTTTTGTGTGTGAATGAGAACACATAATACACATATGTTGGGGTTTTATCAAATTTAACTGCAAAAGTGGAAATACGCTTTAGGCTGCAAATACAGCAGACAAGGTGTGCTCAGAGGGCAATACCACCCTATTCACCTGAATGGGCCTGTAGCGGCCCAGTAGTGTGGGTTTATAGGAGTTAAAACAGGCAGTGAGGGAGTAACAGAATGCCTCCTCCCCACCTGTCAAATGCCCTCTGATCCACCCTGGATCACTCTTCAGAGGGCACCATAAGTGTTAATGAGGCCTTGGGGTGCCAAATGTTGTGTGCTTAAAGGCTCCACTAATAGAAATCTGGAGCTGGTTGCAAGGCGGACTGACATGCCCCTATGTGGGATTTGAGACCCATGGCACATGCCTGTACATCTACTAATGGTGACTGATTTAAACCGGAATTTCTATTCAAAATTGATCCTTCAGTTTAAGGATGTTCATGTGTTGAATCTCCTGCAGATTTCTTATACAGTATCGGAGGCTCCAATGGTCAGTCCTTCTCCTGTAGTAACTTGTGACCCTGCCCCTTCCACATACACATAGCAAATATGTCATTCTACTGGCACCAGACTCCTGTGGTATTTGTTCTATGCAGAGGATCCATCATGGATCATACCATCTTTACATTGCTTTGTATTAATCATGACAGTTAGAACTAGGATTTCTGATGGGGGTTTCTTACCAATGGAGTTGCTGTAAGAAGTAAAAAGCTAGCATATAATCCAACTATAACAGCATCATTCAGCTATGTGGTGCATTTTATAAATGAATAATTTGTATAGTGCTACAATGCGAACTGAATCGCCTCAATCGCCTTTATGATGCTCTTGCTGCTGCAACTTATTATCTGTGAGTTTTAGTTATACATATATATTTTAAAGGGTCTGTCTACCTAAATCTCTTAAGTTTCTAGAGTGTGAAATTGGCTATCCTTACATTTCTAGCAGACTGCACTTGATTTCTCAGGTCTGGTTATCGAAGGAAGAGCCAGAGTATGGGCGAGTTAGAAAAATCTATCCATGTGACTGTAGGTACTTTTACTTGTCGGGAGCGCCAAAATTCTACTTTTATTAAATGGACAGACTGAACAAACCACTCCGATTACAACAGTTACAACTGTTTGAACTATTAACCATGGACTTTCTGACTGTAGCACAGACATCCTCTGGATATCGTTATGTCTTGATTTTTGTAGAACACTTTTCCAAGTTTGCCATCATGGTGCCTCAAACAGCTGTCACTATGGCCAAGGTCTTTTGGATATATGCAGTACAGCCATATTGCTATTCAAAATAGATTCTGTTTGATCAAGGTACCAATTTTGAATTGCATGTTTTTTCTTAGTTGTTCTGTTTAAACAGTATTTGTAAGTAACATAGCACTCCAAATTATCTGCAAGAAAATGGAGAATGTGAGCACTTTAATCAGACTCTGGTAGGCATGATTCACACAGGGTAACATTACTGATTGCTCCAACATGTAGGCAATGTGGGTTTTGCCTACAGCAGTTCACAAGGACAAAGGGTATATGCTCTTCTTTTTATTGTTTGGGAGAAGTAGCTTGTTACCCATGGAACTGCTTTTGGACACAGCCTAACCGGTGTCTGGATGATCACCTGACAGGTGGGTGCAGGAGCATTTACGCTGCCTAACAGCAGCTAAGCAGGTGGCTCTAGAATGACATCAAAACTTAGCAGATGAATGCCTGGGTTGATCTATTACCTCTTCGACCTGGGGATGAAATTCTTGTTCAAAATCCTGTCCCAAGAGCACAAATTGAAGCCCACATGGAAACCTAGTTCATGCCACAACACTTCCAGATTGTCTGTGTATGATGTTGTTTCGAAAGACCAGGTAGGGCTTTGCAAGCATTTACACCAGAATCTGCTGCAACCTTTTGTCTTTGGTGCAGGCTCCCTCAATTGATGGTATTGGCCATCAATTAAGGCTCAATTTACAGATTAGGGGGTCCAGGATGTGCAGCCTTACCCCGCTTCAAAAGGCTCTGATCCTCCAGTTGAGGATGCTCCCCTAAAGATGGTGAAATGGGTGGTGTGGCCCACTTACCTGTAAGGGCCACCAGAGGACTTATGCCGTCCAAATACTCTATGTCATGTAAAACACTATTGTTATGTATGCTGGTTTTTATTACTGGTTCTCATGGTTGGTTATGCAAAGGACTGCATCCCTTAAGTGGGGGGATGTGTAGGCAGGTGTTAGACCGCCCTTTCTCCTCCAACCTGAAGGTGGCACTGTGTCGCTTCTTCAGGCTGCCAGAAAACCATTGAAGGCTAATTTGCCCCCTATTATTGGCTCCAGATGGTTAACATGGGGAGGCTCCTATTGGATGCTAAAAACTTGCGAGATTTCAGTGGCCATCCTGACACAGAAGTGCTTAAATAGTAGTTTCTGCATCCATCAGTGCACCCTCAGTGTAGGAGTAGGTCAGGAATAGAGTTCCACTTCTTGGGAAGAGTAGGAGCAGTGTTAAGGAGAGGTACCCGACGAGGAGGGAAAAAAGGGTAACAGGATATTCTCTTTTACCGGCTTCTTGGAACTGTGTTTCACCATCAGCCAGATAAACTGAAAGAATTTTGGGGGTCTCTGGGTGACCCAGTAATCTGGATACCTCCTTAAGGGAAATGTTTCTCTGGCATTCTGTGGTCTGTAAGCTCATATTATATTGCTGTGCAATGCTCATGGCCACGGCAAACTGTTTTAAGTGGTGCATGCTAGGCCATGGCTGTGAAAAACTATTTGAAAAGGCCCCCCTGTGACACACTGCTCCTGGTCCAAAGTATTCCCACTGACAATTATTCTGTGCCCATGACGGTGGCCCGGTGTCAAGACTCCCTGTTTCACCATCTTTTCTCCCACCAGGTGGGGACTGTCCACTTTCCCAGCATACACTCTCCTGCATAGGGAGGGTCTTCAGGGACTGGAACAACTGAGATTTGGATTGCAACTGTCCTGGACCTTTAAAGCACCCTGCAGCTAATTGCACTGCTGCACTAAGTGTGAGTGCCTAATGCAGAGGTCAGTGCCGAAGGCAATGTTACTTACTGGCGGGCCCTGTGTCTTACATGAGGTGAGGTGAGGTGAGGTTCAGGTACTGCTATGGTGTTACCATTCCGAAAGTTGCAATCATATTGCTGCTGTTGCATCAACGCAGGAAGAAGGATTTGTTCATGTGAATCATCAAACATAGTTTTCAATCTTCCAGTAATATCGAAACTACAAACCAGAAACCTGCTCTCAGCAGAAAGAGATCATCCATCAGCCAAGGACACTAGCAAAAAAACAAACAAAAAATGAAGGATTGATGCGAATGGGATGTGTTACAGTATATGGGCTGTCCTTACAACTTTGCTTGCCAGTGCTATCTGCCATTTCACTTGAAGATAGCAGCATATACAGTAGTTTATTGTCAAGACCTCATGTAAAAATTATTTATAACATTAATGTGGCTATAGCCATAGAGTTAATGTGGTGCAGCAATTGAACTCTGGAGAATAAAAAATTTATGAATACTGGTCAGTCTGTAATTATTAAAGGAGAAGTATGCCCAAAGCATTTTTTGGCCATACTTCCCCTATGGATCACAGGAGTGCACCTGTACTGTACACATGAGTTCTGTACTCCTGTGACCTGGTTTCAGCTGTGGGCAGGCTAAAGCACGCTGTCGGCTGACATCACCCAGGCTCTGGATGGATCCCGACTTTAAAAGGTGAGATCCACCCAGATGCTTGGACTGACAGCTGACTCATCCTCCCAGCGAGCCACTGGGAGACTGAGCCAGCAGCTCCCAGCCCTTCCACAGCCCTGGACGGATAGTCACTGGCTCTCTGCTCGCTGAAGACTGAGAACCGAGTGATCAGCTGTCTTTGATCTCTCAGTCTTAAAAGCAGCGGGGGGACAGCTGCAGCATTGGACCGATGCTGCATCCACCTATATGAGTATATATATATATATATATATATATATATATATATATATATATATATATATATATATATATATATATATATATATATATATATATATATATATATATATATATTTATTTATTTATTTATATTTAAAGAACCCATATTTCTCTTTTAAAAGAAGTTTGGTATTAAAAAAAAAAGAATTATACTCAGGTATTCCCCTATACTAGTTGGATGCAGCCTCGATCCGATACTGCATTTGTCCCACGCCGACTCTGCACTGAGAACTGAGTGATCAAACACTGCTGATCGGTCAGTTCTCAGCATTCTGTGAGCAGAGAGCTGGGGACTGAGAGGCTGAGCCAGCTGCCGATCCAGGGTTCTTTGTCGATCCCGATCATATAGTCAGAATCTTTTCAGAGCCTAGACCGGCTCTGTGCCGTCAGTCAACAGCGGGCTTCAGCCTGCTACTGGCTGAAAATCGGGTCACAGAAGTGCAAAACTAACTACACTCCTGTGATTCCTAGGAGAAGTATAGCTAAAATAACTTTGGCTATACTTCTCCTTTAATTCTAAAGCTCCATGCACACTAGCAGCTGCTTTGAGCGGTTTTTTTTCTGCCCCTAGAAGCAAATAGTGTTATCCTATGTGTCCATGCACAATATTGTGAGCTAACAAAACAATTGCTGGCAATAAAAATTGAGAAAAACAGCATAGGGTCCCCTCAACCCATACCACGCCTAATGGTCTGATATGGTTGGGGGGGGGGGGGGGGGGGAGGTCACGCCATTTTTTTTCTTCATTTTTGGTATGGGGGTTCCCTTAACCACTTAGACTACCCACTGTCGTTTTACCTTGCTACTTGAAGAGGAATATCGTTGTTATGGCAGCAGAAAGCTGCCATAACCCTGGTATTCTCTTCTTCAGCCGGTGGTCCACTTTCAGGTTTCAAGATCACTTTTATCAGGGGCGGGAGAGGGCCCTCCCACCGAGCCCCAGTGCCCTCCGCACCTTAACGGAGCTGTCGGTAGCGGTGGAGGCGATCGGGTCTCCTCCCTTGGTTGGTATGGAGATGAGTGAGGGAAGATGGCCCCCACCCGTCTCCATATCATTGCAGGGCGGAAGCAACGTCAAAACGTCACTTCCGCCCATAGCTCTTAAAGGGACATTTTTTTATTTTTTCAAATGACATTTCATTTTATTTATTTGCATCTTAGTGTAAATATGAGATCTGAGGTCTTTTTGACCCCAGATCTCATATTTAAGAGGTCCTGTCATGCCTTTTTTTCTATTACAAGGGATGTTTACTTTCCTTGTAATAGTAAAAAAAAAAAAAGTAATAATAATAATAATAAAAATGCTATAAATCTATCCCCTATCTTGTAGACGCTATAACTTTTGCGCAAACCAATCAATATACGCTTATTGCGATATTTTTTTTACCATAAATATGTAGAAGAATACATATCTGCCTAAACTGAGGAAAAATTCTTTTTTTTTTATATATTTTTGGGGGATATTTATTATAGCAAAAAGTAAAAAATAATGTTTTTTTTTTTTTTCAAAATTGTCGCTCCTTTTTTGTTTATAGAGACAAAAATAAAAACCACAGAGGCGATAAAATAGCACCAAAAGGAAAGCTCTATTTGTGGAAAAAAAAGCACGTCAATTTTGTTTGGGTACAAACGCGCAATTGTCGTCAGTTAAAGCGACGCAGTGCCGAATCACAAAAAGTACTCTGTTCAGAAAGGGGGTGAATTCTTCCGGGGCTGAAGTGGTTAAAATCCATACCAGACCTAAAGGGTCTGGCATGGGTTGGAGGGGTACCCCCACACTGTTTTTTTCTTTGTTTAGTTTACATTCAGCTGTCAGCTAATGGATCATCCGTTGTTCAGGACGCCGGCGGCCGCTCGCTCCTTAACCACTTCAGCCCCGGACCAATTGGCAGCCAAAGGACCAGGCCCCTTTTTGCGATTCGGCACTGCGTCGTTTTAACTGACAATTGCGCGGTCGTGCGACGTGGCTCCCAAACAAAATTGGCGTCCTTTTTTTCCCACAAATAGAGCTTTCTTTTGGTGGTATTTGATCGCCCCTGCGGTTTTTATTTTTTGCGCTATAAACAAAAATAGAGCGACAATTTTGAAAAAAATGCAATATTTTTTACTTTTTGCTATAATAAATATCCCCAAAAAATATATAAAAAAACATTTTTTTTTCCTCAGTTTCGGCCGATACGTATTCTTCTACATATTTTGGTAAAAAAAAAAAATCGCAATTAGCGATTATTGATTGGTTTGCGCAAAAGTTATAGCGTTTACAAAATAGGGGATAGTTTTATAGCATTTTTATTAATATTTTTTTTTTACTAGTAATGGCGGCGATCAGCGATTTTTATTGTGACTGCGACATTATGGCGGACACATCGGACATTTTTGACACATTTTTGGGACATTTGTCATTTATATAGAAATCAGTGCTATTTAAATAGCAATGATTCCTATGTAAATGACAGTTGTAGTGAAGGGGTTAACCACTAGGGGGCGGGGAGGAGTCAGTGTGACGTGTTGTGTTCATTTTACTGTAGGGGGGGGGCGTGGCTGTACGTGTGACGTCATTGATCGGCGTTCCCGATGACAGGGAACCGCCGATCACTGACAGTGTAGGAAGCGCGGGGAGATGTTTGTTTACACAAACCTCTCCCCGTTCTTCAGCTCCGTAACCCGATCGCGGGACACCAGCGGCGATCGGGTCCGCTGGTCCCGCGGCCGGGGTCACGGAGCTCCCGACCGGGTCGCGAGCGCGCCGATAGCGGCGCGCGCGCGACCCACAGGCAGGCACATGCACGATCACGTACAGGTACGTGATTCTGCCTGCCCGTGCCATTTTGCCGACGTATATCGTCGTTAGGCGGTCGGGAAGCGGTTAAAAATACGCCATCACTCCTAAACACTGCAAATACGCAAAATATGTGCAAAGTATGTGTCACCGACTCCAAAAAAATATATTATTGTGTCAAATCAAAAAAATTTTTTTCTAGATGAACCAAAGGCGTGTCTATAGCCTATCTCTGGTGAGTGGCCATTTCTAATGGTGGTGGTATCAGCACAAATTGGTGAACAGATTATACAGTCACGGATGAGGGATTAATCACTTAAAGAAGAATAGTGAAACAGCACTGAAGAAATTTATTGGGATTTTACATTGCTATATTGATATATGATATATATATTTTATATATTTTTAGATATTTTTTTCTTTTGGTGGATCCTGGGGGTTTTTTGATGTTCATACATACTGTTTTTTTTGTTGGTGTTTATTTATACCAAGGTTTTATAGATACATTTTTTTGGTGTTTATACACATTGAGATTGCATATTGTTTGAGATTGGTGAATGGCATTTGATTACGAAAATAGGAATTTAAGAGCTGGTTCTCCACAACATATTTATTCATATTTAGGCGTTCATATTTTAGACCACTTTTTAAGTGGTAAGAATATTCACTTAAATCGGCATACGTATAGTGATTTTGATGGTACGCTAAATATTAGCATTTTTTTCACGTGTGTGAATGGAGCTTAAAAGCAGTCCAAGTCCAGGTTGCAACATTATAGAGCCGCAACATGATCTGATCTTCAAGGGCCTACCACAAAACTACCAAGGAAAATGTCTACAAAGGTTATCTATGCATTGTAACCAGTTAAAGAGAGATGAAAAAACAAAAAACTTACTCATTTTTTTGGTTGATTTTATTGGTCTGCATTCATTTTTATGTAAATCTGGTTTTGAAATTATATTTGCTTCTGCACAAAGGAAAGTGTTATACATTTAAAACAATCTCATACAACACATTTATATATCAAAATGAAAGCACACTTAAATTGTACAGGCAGAGAGAGAGACACCCTTCATTTTTAAAAGTAAATATTCTTGAATCTAAAAAGCATAAAAATACTTTACACAACTCAATGCAGTTTGTCCATTATACACAATACTGTTTATAAAAGACTGGCATAAAAAAATGCCTGTGTTTTACTTTAAACATTCCAATTTGTCACCCTAAACCGACAGCAGCCATGAAAGGTCAAATGACACGTAGAACACCCCATAAGTACCCAAGTCTTTGAACAGTTCCTATGGTTGAGAGTGCAGTCCCATCCGCAACTGTCACTACGGTTCCATAATTATGATGGATGGCCTTACTGATAATGTGGTGTGGGACAAGACCAAGCTTTCAACCACAGGTGCTGTTAAAGATTTGCATTACAGACTATCCAGGTTTTTGGGCTCCTGGGCGTTCTCTTAGGCATGTGACTATTCATTCAAGCAATTCTATCTGCTATACAGTAGCGAGACAAAATGTGTAAAGTAAGCCCAGGCTCACATTAACGCAACTTTTTGTGATGCAGAGAGAATGTTGGTGCTAAGCACTATAGGAAATGTGGCTAGATTTTGATGAGCATATCTTTTTGTTTTTATAATAAATTCTGTATGGCTTTTACCTTGGTTGTGCTGCCCATTTGGGTTCCTAACTGATCACTACAATTATTAACCCAAGGCATAGAGGTTCCATGGTTAATGAGATTCAGAGAAGTACCATATGTACATTTTAACAGCCTCAAACTTGTATAATTAATATACACTAAAAAAGGATGACAACCCAGTTGTCCACTGTAGTTTATGGTAGAATTTTAGCAAGAATACGTTATAGTATTGTTGGCTCTGGCATATGAACCACACCTGCCCACATTTTTGCCAGGTGGCATGGAAAGCGAAGATTATATATTCCAGTAAGGAAAGTGTCAGTGATGTTCACAGATTTACTAAAACAGAAATGATTGGTGTGAGTAGCTCCCATGACCTTACTAGGAGTAAAACTACTATAAAAACACACCACGACTTCTGGCACATGCCACAAATGCTAGATAATCAGCCTACACTACCAGCTGTAACATACGTTTTTGCACGCATGTTTGATGGTTAGGAAAGCCTTTAAGTATGACTATACATGTACATACAACTTAAAAAAACAAATAAGCACTGTACATTCTGTATAGCACAAATATTGAAAGTACCACAAGAAAATCAAGTACACATGATGACAACTTGTCCCTCACCCTCTTACCCATTTGCTATGTTTGCATCTTCCACACGTGTGTCATTAGCCTTTTATCCCTCTGGCCCAGGGCATCAGACATTAACCTAGCTAACGGGACTTTAAAAAAAGATTTTGTTTTGATCATGTGTAAAAATGCCTAAGTGTGGTGTATGTTTGAGCTCTAAATCAGAGGAAACCTACTTTTAAGACATGCTTAAAGTTTAATATATAATGGTTGGCATAAAGAAAAATCTTTTTAAAGAATCTTTATATACTTCTATATAGATACAGCATTTCCTATACTAGAAACCATTTACGTGTCCATTTCCAAAAATCAGAAAGGAACAATATGATTATTTTTGCTGATGTAATGTTTAATATATGACCATAAAGTGCTGCTTCATAATTTAGGTTAGTGAATTACTAGCATTTTAATTGGCTGCAATCTAAGCCCCCATAAAGCCTGCAGCATACACACAATATTTTAACAGCCTTATAAAAGGAACCATTTTATAGGGAAATTCAATATGCAAATACTGTTGCCCAGTATTAAACTGTATGTGTGTATATATATATATATATATGTGTGTTAAAAGACATGACTCGGTCATATATAGTGACAACTTTTATCTGCAACTTAATGAGATCACTTGAGTTGCAATTTCAAATAATGACTAATAATGAATAATTCTTCTCCCTGTAACTTTTAAATTGAACAGGCCTTCCCAGACATTTTCAAGCAATATTGAAAATCTGAGATCAACATATAGTATGCCAACATCACTTGTTAATATTTGTTATTTTTTTTGTTTTTATGTTCTGAAAACGAATTGCTGCTTGGTCATTTTTAAAGAAAAGTAATATGCCTGAAACAAAAAATAGGCATTAAGCTCAAAATACCTGTATTATATTGTGCCATATGTTGGACCTTCAACCCCTTATATGTCGTCAGGCTCACATGCCTGATCCATCCAACCGGAATTGCTGCCTTCTATCAACAGACTAAAACTTTTCATATAACATATGCAGTATATCCTATGCAAGAGTTTCTCGTACTCCCCCCAATTGTTCTTACTGTAACTGGCATGTGCATGTTATGTCTCAAATAATTTTAAACTTGTCACGTATAAGTGCATGTACCCAATTTCATGGTTCTATAAAAAGTAAGTTTATTGGTTAATTGATGTGTATTCCATTCTTGATTAAAAATGTTGAATACTTCTATAGTGGTCTGTAAGAAGAGAATGTGCACTGGAATATAATGCAGAGTGATTTCTGATTACAAGTATTTTAATATTATTGCTTTGCATAGAAGCAATTGACTGGATGCCTTACTGTCTTGGTGGTACCCAAAGAGAATAAAGGCTTCTGCAGCCCTTAATGTGGACCCTTGCTCCCTTCATGAGGAAAGTGGCATAGTTTGAGGTCAGCTTGCAAAGTGTTCAAGGATAGCCATATGACAGAAGTAATACTGCTCTGGCGTCTGTATGCTTAGTGCTCGCTGTTTCCGCATTCGCCGAACTGTCTGTTGGATATTCAGGGAACCCACATCCTCTATTTGGGATAAACAGATATCCAGTGTGCAGAAAGTACCTGAAATGAAACATTACCCATGAGTTATTAGCAGCATCATATGCAGTCAGAGGTGTATCTAGTAAAAATGGCGCCTATTAGAAGCACTGAAACTGTCAAAACATTTGAAACCCATCTTTCAGATAACCTTAACGGAAAAAAAACAGCTAACAAAACTACAAGTCAAGCTCTTTAATCTTTCAATTAACTAATTATGGATTGGCACTGATGAGCTGCACTAATGGGCACTGAATTGCAGCATTTATGGGCACTAATAAGGCAGCACTGATGAGGCAGCACTAACACTGACAGGTGGCAATGATGAGCTGCACTGATAGATGGCACTAATAGGCGACACTGGCACTGACAGGTGGCACTGATGAGCTACACTGATGAGCTGTACTGATAGGTGGCACTGGCACTGATGAGCTGCACTGATAGGCGGCACTGGCACTGATGAGCTGCACTAATGAGCGCTGGTAGTGATAGGCCTAGGAGGCACTGACAGCCCCCCTGCCCTCCCTCCCAAACAGTTAACCCACTTCGGTACTGAGCTGCACTTATCTGCCCAACTTCCCCAGCCCCATGCAGAGGCAGAGCTTACTTGTTCTTGTACTTGTACGGTGCTTCCTCCTCCTTGCTTGCAGTAGGCTGGCATCTGGATGATGTCATGCTGCCCGGGACGTCAAGGAGAGGAGTGCACTCAGCCTCAGCTCACTAGTACAGAGTCTATGTAGTGCAGCGTTCTCTGCAAGGCAATGTATTTAACAGCCTCCACCACGGGCCAGCTCACTGTCTTGGGCCTATAATTCAGCTGTCTGGCGAGACTGCAAGGCAATGTAGCGGCTGGCGTCCAGCTGGTAATTATATGTAGAATCCCTGTATTGGGCCGATATTATGGTAGGGGCCTGGAGCTGCAGCTCCAATAGCCCCTACGTTAACTCGGCCCTGGGAAGAGACCCTGGTAACGAGCGCCCCCTTCATATGGCGCACATGGCACTTGCCATATGTGCCATACCCTAATATTCCTTCAGCAATGTAATTACATTATTTTTCTTTTTTCAAAGAATCCTAATCAACACATAGAATCATGTAATTATTTAACATGAGCAAATACACTAGCATAGGTGTGCACATGGGCTGTGCCGGGTGTGCCTGGGCACACCCTAATCACCCCATGCGGTGCAGATTGCCCCTACTGCCCGGTCACCTCCACTGCGCTGTCACAGCTTCCCTCCTCTCCACCGGCTGCTGCTGCAGGCACACAGGAGGATGTTTCAGAATTGAGAGCGGGGGAAGGAGCTGGTAAATATGTCCTTTACAAGCCCCTTTCTTTTCTGAATGAACACAGCAAGCGATCGGTAGTGATCACTCACTGTGTTCATTCATATGGAAGCATAGTAAACTATTAGAAAGGAAATGAAATATAGTATTCCAATAGCTTTTTATGTGTCGGCAGCCCCACAGAACAACATCATTCCTACCTGTGAGCCAGCCCGCAAACATAAATGATCACCTGAGGTGGAAAATTTAGCTAGCTGAAAAGGCGCAATCATTTTTATTTTATATAACCGTGTTTATGTTTACATAATCATATATAAGTGGGTTTGGAATAAGGTGTAGTTTTTTTTGCCCCAGATTTTTGTTGTGGTTGACTTTTGTCAATGTTTATGTTGTCTATATATTCTCACTGAGAAAATTATGAATTACACATGCATATTGTTTTCTAAAGATTTCGTTAATTTTATATTCCTAGATAGGAGTGTAGTCATGTCCTTGTTCTCACTTTTGCAGCACAGTAATATTCTTACGTAGTAGTTAACATTTACATTTTTTTTATGTAACTCTCTTGAATGTTTGATTACTTGGATGTTAGATTTGATCTTTTACTCCTCTGCCTCTTTTTTTTTTGTATAATCAATGTTTATTAAAGTTTTACAAAGAAAAATAGAAAACCATAAAAAAAAAAAAAAAAGTAAATAAATACAAAATAGCAGGCCATGACCATGAGAGGGCAGGCACTGAGTGTGATAAGCGCTTAAGACAAATGTTACAACAGTACAAGCAAATAGGAAGCAGTGGGAAAAAAAAAGGTGCCCAATTACAGACAGTTACAAACAGTATGAGAATTTGGACTCCTCTGCCTCTTTTAATATGAACCTGTATATTTGATAGTTATTGGTTCATACAGTATATTGCTGGATCAAGCTTACCTTTCAGATACAGGGGATAAGTGCAATAGTTTGTTCATTAGGGCACTCATTGGCCTTCCTTTTTTTTGGTTTTGAAATAGAAAATTACCTTTACTAATTCAATAGCCACTATTGTATTTTCTGAATCTGGTGCTATATTGTGGATACAATTGAGTCAGCTCAGTCATGAAGAGTTTAAAGGCCAAGTTCACCTTTGGAACATGTTACCCATATTTAGGGTGGAAGGTGTAACATTCTCCAGCACCTGCATCCTGTCCCCCCAATTTTCCCCAACCTGTGACAGTGGGCAGGGGATCCTCTCCCTGTACCTGCTGTCACAACTTAAAAACAGCACAGCTGCGCCCACACAGCGCATTTTTTATTCACAGAGTTCAGAGAATGAATGAACATCAATTGTGGTTGGCCACCGTGGCCGACAAAATTGCAGTTCTCAATGAACTATGAGGGTGCTGGTGAGCGTCCTCGTAGTTCTTGATTCTTCCTGCAATTCGGTAACTGCCTGCCCGTATCAGGAGGCATGAGCAGACAGTGTACCGAGAGTCTGCAGAAACCTGGCATTGCACCCGCGATCTGCTGATCACAAGTGCAATGCTGTACAGGCTCCAGTGTAAAAAAAATGACAAAATGCACATTTTTCATACCTGCAAAAAGATCTGCATTTATTTATTTTTTTATATAAAAAGGTGAACTTATCCTTAAACAACTGAGCTGAAAATACATTGCATCTTCTAGCCCTATTAGTAATATTTATAAGGTTCAGGGATTTCCCCAATTACCTCATTTATATATATGCTTCCATGTATTCTTTTTTTTTTTTTGTTTCACAAAGGTATCCATGTATTCTTGGTTTATCTTTGTCTTCTGATACTAATAAAAAATATGTAATCTGGATGTAATATGCTATATCTAGACACTGTTAAATTGTATGTACCTGAAGATGTGGACATACCTTTTTCTAAATAAAATCTGATTAATAAAAAAAAAAAAAATCTTTTGTTTTCCCATACTCATTTTTGCATTAAAACTTTCCTTGATTTAACCAGTTATCTAGAAAATATCTCTTCTCTTTCCCATTTCAATGACTTCTAACTTGTTCTTTAGAATGCTCTGTGCTTCAGAAGGGCATGTATTTCACTTTCTTAGCCTAGCCTTTTTTTTCTTTCCCATATATACTGTATTTTCACACTGCCATCTTCTAAATCTTTGTTGATTGGGATGTTTTGTGAGCGCCTCCTGGGCAATGTTTCAAAATCTCTGTCCAAAGTGCTACAGATACTGTGTTCCAGCTCTTTACAACATTTAGTAGCATTTAAAACTTTTTGCATAGTTGGCAACATTTCAAAACATTTTCAGGAACACCTTTTTTTACTGTGTGTCCAGCAAGTCATTGTAGGAGGAGAATGTACTTTATACACTATAGGACTGGGTAATTTATTTAAAATGAATGCAGTTCTACAAGAGGCATATCTTTTGCATAATTTTATTTAAATTTTTTACTTTAAAACACTCTGTTATACAGTAAGATTTATTATAATCAAGATAGTATTGTACATTAGTATAATTATTTATGTATTTGTTTAGCTAGTTAATTACATTTTAGGCTGTACAGTTTATTTAGTGCTGGTGTTCTGCTAAAAACTGTCCCCCCATCGGATAGTGTCCACCCTGTACTGCGCAGGCGCAGCGCTTGCCACCATCCAAGTGGACATATGGTAGCACGTAGTAACAGGGCCCCTCGGAGGCTCGCTTCGCTCGCCACGCTTCGGGCACGGCCTCGCTTCCCTCTGTAATTTTTTATTCTAACTCTATGTCCACTGGATGGTGGGGCTTGAACCTGGACTCAGTGCGCAGGCACCGTTCATCTTTGGAGACTTTCGGCATTTCCTTGTCCTCCGTACTGCGCAAACGCAGTACAGGGCGGACACTATTCGACACAACACCGGTTCACACTTGTGCAATGTGAGAGTCAGACATCGCATGTGATTCGCACCGCACTGCTGTGCAGATCATATTTGATGTCTGTGTGATGCAAATTCAGCCATACAGATTGTATGGCTGAATCAGCATCGCATTCGGACCAAAATCGTGCAGGACCCTTTTTTTTGTCCACACCAGAATTGGATAGCATGGGTGTGAAAGGTTTTTGTGTGAATCCTGTGTAATAAACAAAAGTTAGAAGGCATTACACACAGAGCTAAGCTGGATTTCTTTTGCATACAGGGGCCCCCAGACTTACGAATGTCCGACCTACGAAGATCCCCTACCTACGAACGGGGCGCTGCGGGGACCCTCCGCCATTTTTCGCCGTCCTCCGGCCGTTCTGCGCATGCGTGGCCATACGGAGCCTCGGAAAATGCCGGCAAACGTCGGAAATGTCCGTAAATTTGCCGCGCATGCGCAGAACGGCATTAGACGGAACATCTGAAATGTCCGTATTTGTCGGTCTGCGCATGCGCGGCCGACTTACGAACATTTCCGACTTCCGAACAGGCGGGCAGTCCCTAACGAGTTCGTAACTCGGGGACCCCCTGTATATGTACCTAAATAAAAAAAAGCAACATTGCCCCGCTTGCTTTTCAGGGCTCGGTTTCAACCACACCCACTCTTGCTCTTCTCACCTTCTGCCTCTTCTGTGAGGAGTTTGTACAGAAGAGGGTGGGTAGATGCACGGAGCATAGCAGAGATACAATTGGCGTGCATATTTTTATGAAAATTTGCTACGCATGCAAAGTAACTCAAGCTGGCTCAGTGATACCACACATGGTCAGTCTGGGGCCTAGATATTTTTTTTTCTTTGGGTGGGGAGGACTTCGGCTCAAATAATGTGTCACTCATATTTTACAGCCTTTGTTTTACAAGCATTGGTGTCAGTGACCACAGTATAAAAACACACAGCATCGGTGTCAGTGACTGCAAAAATAATCCAGAGCATTGGTGATAGTTAAAGGAGAAGTTCAGCCAAAGCTTGTTTGGCTGTACTTCACCTGTAGATCACAGGAATGCAGTTCATTCTGCACTCCTGTGACCCGTTTTCAGCTGACAGCGGGCTGAAGCCTGCTGTTGGCTGATGTCACAGAGCTGGTCCATGCAGGGGAAAGATCGCAACCATATGGTCGGGATTCACCCAGCAGCCTGGACCAGCACCTGGCTCAGCCTCTCAGCGAGCTGCTGAGAGCCTGGGCCAGCCCAGACAAAGGTTATTGACAGTCATCAGCTCCCTGCTCACGAAGAACTGAGAACTGAGCGATCAGCGGTGTTTGATTGTTCAGTTCTCAGTCTTATGCCCCGTACACACGGTCGGAAAATCCGACCACAAAATCCATCGGATTGTTTCCGACGGATTTTGTCCGACACTGGTGTTGCATACACACGGTCGGACAAAGTTGTCGGAAAATCCGATCATTCTGAACGTGGACGTTTGTTGCCTACGACGGGACTACGTAGAGGCTAGTAGCCAATAGCTTTGGTCTTGTAATGTGATCTGAGCATGCGTGGCACTTCGTCCGTCGGAATTCGCTACACACGATCGGAAAAAGTCCGATAGGACTTTGTCGGAAAAATTGAGAGCAGGAGATAAAACTTTGTCTGTCGGAAAATCCGATGGAAAATGTCCGATGGAGCCTACACACGGTTGGAATTTCACACAACATAGGACATTTTCCGTCGGAAAATCCGACCGTGTGTATGGGGCATTAGAGCCAGCGGGGGACAGATGCAGCATCAGTCCGCCTAGGTAAGTATGATTCAAAAAATAAATATATAATAACTCCCAGCATTGGTGCCAGTGAATGCAATAATAAGAGCCACGTTGGAGTTCAGTGTTATGCTATTTAACACCCCCTCCCCCCTACATTGGTCATCATCATAGAGCAGGTGAATCAGTCACAGGATCTGAATGAGTCTCCAAGCCACCACCTTCTGGCCTGCATAAAGCTATGTGCCACCACTGGCTCTGTATGCAATACACTGACATCGCAAGCAGGGGGTGGGAACGCAGGTTGGCAGAGGGCAGGAACAGCAGTCACAGCTGCTGGGAATGTTAGGCAAGACTAGTGGGCAGTGCGGAAACTGTCAGAACCTCATGCTATGGATCCCCTGGGACATAGACCTTGTGGGGCGACTGACAAAAAAGCAGGACGGTCCCAGCAAGTTCAAGACAGTTGGTAAATACGCTGTATACCACATTAGTCGATAAAAATAAATATTCCTATAACCCTTAGAAATTATGTTCTTATTGCCTAAAAAATAAATTGATGGTTCCTGTACCAGTTATTAGACTGGCAATTACAACTTAACCACTTTAGCTCTGGAAGATTTACCCCCTTCATGACCAGGCCATTTTGTGCGATATGGCACTGCGTTACTTTAACTGACAATTGCGCGGTCGTGTGACACTGTACTCAAAACTATTTTTGGCCTTTTTTCCCCCACAAATAGAGCTTTCTTTTGGTGGTATTTGATCACCTCTGCGTTTATTTTCTGTGCTATAAACAAAAAACAACCGACAATTTAAAAAAAAAAAAAAAAAATATATTTTTTTACTTTTTGCTAAAAAATATATCCAATAAAAAATGTAAAGAAAAACAAAATTTCTTCATCAATTTAGGCCAATATGTATTCTGATACATATTTTTGATTAAAAAAATCCCAATAAGCGTATATTGATTGGTTTACACAAAAGTTATAGCATTTACAAATTATGGGATATATTTATGAAATTATTATTTATTTATACTAGTTATGGCAGTGATCAGTGACTTATAGTGGGACTACGATATTGTGGCAGACAAATGGGACACTGACACTTTGAGGACCAGTGACAATAATACAGTGATCAGTGCTAAAAATATGCACTGTCACTGTACTATTGACACTGGCTGGGAAGGGGTTAATATCAGGGGCGATCAAAGGGTTAACTGTGTGCCTAGCTAGTTTTTTAGTGTACTGTGGGACGTGCTTTTACTAGGGGAAGACATGGATACATGTCCCTGCTTTTCAGGAACACAGCATCTATGCCTTCTTTACTGACAGAACAGCAATCTGGCTTGTTTACATAGGCAGACTGCTGTTCTGCCTGTGTACCGAACAATCTGCGGTTGCCAGCGGACATTGAGTCCGCGGGACCTGCTAATTGGCTCCTGATGTGTAGAATAACAGCGGGAGAGCCGCCGGCCCCTGCTACCTGCTAGTGCAGGATCACATACACACACACACACACACACACACACACACATTATATATATATATATATATATATATATATATATATGTGATCCTGCGCAGCGCACCTGCCCTGTAGCAGTAAAACTACTATAGGGCAGTCGGCAAGTGGTTAGAGGATTACTAAACCCTTGTGTTTAACCACCTGATTACTGTGCACTTAAACCCCCCTCGTGACCAGACCAATTTTCAGCTTTTGGCGCTGATGTACTTTGAATGACAATTGCGCGGTCATACAACGCTGTACCCAAATGAAATTTTTATCATTTTTTTCCCACAAATAGAGCTTTCTTTTGGTGGTATTTAATCACAGTGGGGGGTTTTATTTTTTGCTAAACAAACAAAAAAAGATGGAAAATTAAAAAAAAAAAAAAAATCATGTTTAATAGTTTGTTATAAAATTTTGCAAACAGGTAATTTTTCTGCTTCATTGATATGCGCTGATGAGGCGGCACAGGTGGGCACTGATAGGCTGCACTGGTGGGGACAGATAAGTCGGTACTGATGGGGACAGCAAAGATGGCACTGATGGGCACGGATGGGTGGCACCGATGGGCACTGATGGATGACACCGATGGGCACTGGTAGGGGACACTGATGAGCACTGGTAGGTGACACTGATGAGCACTGGTAGGTGACACTGATGAGCACTGGTAGGTGACACTGATGAGCACTGGTAGGTGACACTGATGTGCAGCACTGGCACTGTGGGCACTGACAGATGGTACTTTGGGCACTGGCAGATGGCACTGTGGGCACTGGTAGGCGGCACTTTAATTAGGCAATAGTGGGCACCATGTAGTGGGCACATTGCTGGGCACATTGCAGTGAGAGGGACTGATGTCCCTCTCACTGCCGCCGGTAATCATCTTTTTTTTTTCTGTCAGCGCGAGGTCAGTTTGCTGTTTGCTGTCAGCGCGAGGAGGGAAAAAAAGCAGATTACCGGCTCTGTTATTGTCACATGATCAGCTGTCATTGGCTGACAGCTGATCACGTGGTAAGGGGTCGGGATCGACCCCTTACTCGGATCTGTGATCCAGCGAGTCCCACAGACTCGGTGATCATAGAGCGCGCCACGCGCGCCCATCAGGGGGAGCGCAGGCAGCTCGTGGCCGGGACGACGTCAATAGACGTCGTCCCGGCATCTTAGATCCGCGCTGTAGCAGTCATTCGGCTATAGCGCGGATCTAAGGTAGTTAAAGAAAAATAAGATAGGATTTTTATAACAGCTTACCTGTAAAATCATTTTCTTTGAAGTACATCACAGGACACAGAGCCATAGTAGTTATTATGTGGGTTATAGGCCACCTTCAGGTGATGGACACTGGCACTCCCTAAATTAAAAAAAAGTGTACTCCCTATATAACCCCTCCCACTGGTGGGAGTACCTCAGTTTTGTAGTACAGCAATACACGTGTATACCAAAGAAGGGAGGGACCTCTGTGTCCCGTGATGTACTTCAAAGAAAAGGATTTTACAGGTAAGCTGTTATAAAAATCCTATTTTCTTAACGTACATCACAGGACACAGAGTCATAGTAGTTACTATGTGGGATGGTCCATAGCAATGCCAACTGAAGGGAGGGAGACACAACAAAAGTAGGGCACCAAGAGACTAGGGGACTCATACTGCAGCCTGCAGTACACTGAGCTCAAAGGCGATATCCTCATGATCTGGAACGGGCGCCCTCTTGTGGTGTCCGGTGTTGCTACAGAAGTGACGTCTCCCCTGCCGCCATCTTGCTACACCCCACACTCGTCCACAGTAAGATAGACTAAGAAGGGGGAAAGCGGACATTAGATGTTGAATTTTAAAAGCAGCGAACTTCTGTGAGATTAGCAAAACTGGGAGATGAGCAGGGTTGCCGCTGCTTTTAAAATTCAAGATCTAAGTAGTCAGACGGAGTTGTAAGTCCTGTATTTCACTATATAAACTGACTTTACCGTTATAAATACATGCAAAATGCAAAACTCCGGTGGGCGTAACAACATGTCCGCTATCCCCCTTCTTAGTGTATACTTACTGTGGACGAGTGTGGGGTGTAGCAAGATGGCGGTGATGGAACGTCACTTCCGTGCGATGGGTCACCGAATATGTCGTTACACCGGGGCTCCCCATCTCCTTCCATCACACCAACTCTGCCCACTCCGCCATCTTCCCAGAGACCAACACTGCCCACACCGCCATCTTCCCGGAGACCAACTCCGCCTCCCCCATCTCAAGCTGCACTGACGTCATAAACATGAGACAGAACCAAAATCTTTGTGCTTAGAAGTGACAGAAAGGAAACCAGGTATGTGATATCTGTATATACCCTCCACGGACCCTTATATACCTTCCCTCCTGAGCCGCTGCCCATCACACCATCAAGCCTAGTACACTTGGGCCGCATGCCAGGCAACATCGGTCAGTTTAATAAAAACTGTCTGCCATTCGGCCCATGTGTATGGCAGCCGGTCCGACAGAAGCCAGCCATTGGGCATGCGGGGCAAAAAAAAAAACTGGCTCCTAACTTTTCTAGCTGGCTCCTAGATTTCATACCAAATTTGTCAATCCCTGACTTGACGAATCCATTTTGAAACAGTAGATTTCAACGCTGCCTATCCTCTTTTTAGGACCATCTGGCAACACAAATAAAACTTCTGTTTGATGAATCTAGAACAAGATTCCTCAAAAATGGGACTTTAAATGGACGCCAGGCAGTGATGAGTATAAAAATACAAAATGTATTGTGCGATACATAAATTACAGCATGAAACAAATAACCAATGATAAAAACATATATGAGAGAACAGGTAGGGAAACCAGCTTAAAGAGAGGAGGGGGCTCGCAAGTGAATGTCCAACGCATTTCAATTGCACATATAGTGCAGATCCTTCCTCAGGGACCATGCGGCTTTCACCACTCCAAATTCTGTGATTCCCAAACATAAAATAGTTTCACTAGCAGCTAAAAAAAGACACTCAAGTACTGGGATTGAAGTATCCGTCTGGGCCAAATCGGGAGCGCCACCCCAAATGTACAAGAAGAGTTATCCAGCCTGTTTATTGGAAACATGTATATAAATATAAATCTCTCATGGAGGGTGTAGCCAGCCAGAGCAGGGTTCCTGTGTTAACGATGGAGCTGTGTCCACAAAATCATATAAGGAAAACCCTTATATGGCCAAATACCTTAGTGGATGGAACAGGAGTGTACGATATGTCAGCTGCAAAGTCAGAAAGTCAGTTTTACGTAAACGGTGACCCCGCCCCCTCTGACGCCACTGGCAAAGCCATAGGAAATTCCCCATGCCTCAGAGGGGGGTGGGGTCACCCTCAGTAATAAAAGAACTGTCAGAAGAACAGAAGCGTCACACAGCGGGAACCTCCCATGGATGCGGATCGTCCGGAGATCCAAGCGGGGAAGAAGAAGCTGCGGATGAAGATGCGAACGAGAAGGCCGAAGGAAGAAGCAGAGGATTGGAGGAAGAAGTGGGGGAAGAACAAGATGGAGGAAGAAAAACAAATGAAGACCAGAAGAAGATGGAAGAAGAAGCGGGGAAAGAAGAAGACATTAATAAAGGAATTGTCAAAAACCGGCTACTGTCTTTAACATTTTTGACACTTTTTTCGTGAAATTGGTAGGGGTACATTTGTACCCCATTACCATTTCACACAGGGGGGTCCGGGATCTGGGGGCTTCCAGATTCCGATAAGCCCCCCGATGGCAGACCCCCACAACCACTGGGCAAGGGTTGTGGGGATGAGGCCCTAGTCCCCATCAACATGGGGACATCCTCCCCATGTTGAGGGCATGTGGCCTGGTACGGTTCAGGAGGGGGGGGGGGGTGCTCTCTTGTCCCCCCTCTTTTCCTGCGGCCTACCAGGTTGCGTGCTCGGATAAGGGTCTGGAATGGATTTTTAGGGGGAGCCCCCACGCCATTTATTTTTTTAATTTTGGCGTGGGGTTCCCCTTAAAATCCATACCAGACCTGAAGGGCCTGGTAATGCACTGTGGGGGAATCCCAGGCCGTTTTTTTCAATGACTTTTATGTGTATTGCAGAGACCCGACAATTCATTATAGCCGACGCTAGTGCTAGTACTAGTACTTTAAATTACTTTTTTTCCTTTAGAAATTTTATTTTTTTCTCGGACTGTTCTAAACACGGGAAACATGCGCTACTTTACAGGCATACTATAGACACCCCCAGGTACGAAATTTAAAGGAATATTTAATTTTTATTATTTCACTTTAAGCATTATTAAAATCACTGCTCCCGAAAAAAACGGTAGTTTTTAAAACTTTTTTTTGCATTGATACATGTCCCCTGGGGCAGGACCCAGGTCCCCAAACACTTTTTATGACAATAACTTGCATATAAGCCTTTAAAATTAGCACTTTTGATTATTCATGTTTGTGTCCCATAGACTTTAACGGTGTTCGCATGTTCTGCTGCTAACCAAACAGGGGGGTGTTCGGCCCATCCCTATTCCTCAGTATGAGGGTCCTGAGCAATGGACGGGGACCTGTTACGCTTAGTCCCACTCTGGGATGCGATTAAAGCATCAAACTTTTGCTTCAAGCTTAAAGCGGGATTCCACCCTAAAGTGGAACTCCCGCTTTTCGGAACCCTCCCCCCCTCCGGTGTCACATTTGGCACCTTTCAGGGGGGGAGGGGGGTGCAGATACCTGTCTAAGACAGGTATCTGCACCCACTTCCGGGCATAAACTCCCACGGGAGTTTACGTCACCTCCTGTCCCGGCGCGCTGTCTGCCGGGACACACACGTGACCCGGCAGACGGCGCTGAAGATTCTCATTGCGCCGCGCGACTCGCGCATGCGCAGTAGGGAATCGGGAAGTGAAGCCACTTCCTGATTCCCTCACCGAGAATGGCGCCGGCTACAGCAGGGAGCCGAGCGATCGATCGGCCTCTGCTGCCGACACCGCTGGACCCTGGAACAGGTAAGTGTCCATTTTTTAAAAGTCAGCAGCTGCAGTATTTGTAGCTGCTGGCTCTTAAATTTTTTTTTTTCAGTACAGTCCCGCTTTAAATAAAAAACCTCCTTAGTAATATACACAGGGGCTGCAGTGTTTAAGAGCAGCTGCAACACTTGCCCCTCCTGATGGCTCACTCTGACCAGCCATATTACTCTCAGGGGAGGATGCCATCTTACTGGGATGGATCCAGGCTTCCGTGTGACTGTAGAAGTCTTTCTAGAGCCCTTTATTGAGGTGTTTTCACCCCTCTTCTGACCATAACCAAACGGACAAAGCAGAGGTACTACCAGAAGGAATGCATCCACTGTTTGAGTAATATGAATTAATTTTGTGTCCTTTTTTTCACACAAACACAGCTTTCTTTTGGTGGTATTTAATCACCGCTGGGTTTTTTATTTTTTGCGCTATAAATCAAAAAATACTGAAAATTCAGTAAAAAATAAATTCTTTGTTTCTATTAAAAATGATTGCAGAGTATTGGCGAGTATTGGCAGAGTATTGGCGAGTATTGGCAGAGTATTACAGTGTTGCACAGTATTGGTAGAGTATGGCACAGTGGTTGCAGAGCATTGCAGTGGTGGCAGAGCATTGCACAGTGGTTGCAGAGCATTGCACAGTGGTTGCAGAGCATTGCACAGTGGTGGCAGAGCATTGCACAGTGGTGGCAGAGCATTGCACAGTGGTGGCAGAGCATTGCACAGTGGTGGCGGTGGCAGAGCATTGCACAGTGGTGGCAGAGCATTGACCAGCGCTGTGGGCACTACACATCCAGCCCACAGCGCTGGTCCCGTCTCTCCCCCTCTCCGCTTCTCCCTTCTCTGTACCGATCGGTACAGAGACAGAGAGGGGAGGGAGGAACCGGCGTCATGACGTGACGCCGGTTTGTGTACATGTGATCGCTCCGTCATTTGACGGATCGATCACGTGGTAAACGGCCGCTATCAGCGGCTGTTTACCGTGATGCGCCGGGTCCTCGGGACCCGGCGGTCACGGATGTTCCCGAGTGCGCGCCCCAGGGGGGCGCGCGGGAGCAAGTTTCTGGGAGGATGTCCGTAGGACGTCCTCTCAGGGAAACCCGACCGCGCTGTAGACGTCTTTCGACTATAGCGCGGTCGGCAGGTGGTTAAAAGGAGATATTCATAAGAAAATTTTAAAAATTTCTTAGAAAACTCCACTTACCTTTCCCGCTGCAGGGTTTTCTGTGGTAAACCAACAGACCCTATAATGTTCACCCTTCACGGTGGGTTCCGTTAAACCTTCAGGAGCCGGGGATCCTCTAGGAAACCCACAATCCTGGACCATAGCACCTCCGCCAGTAAACTTTATGGCCTTACTACCAAAAAGTACTGGATCCCGGGGTCCAGCTCTCTAAAAAGAGAAGCTTTACAGGCCAGGCTTCGTTTCTTCAGATACAAGGCCTGGGTACCATTCAATTCGGCCAAAAATACATTTTGAATGGATCCGGTCTGCATGGCTGGCCCCAGCAAAGATTGCTCCAGAGGAGCTCAGCACAGCACAGCACATCTTCACTCGTGACCAACACCTTAGACACTGGCGAAAAAACTGAGGTACTCCCACCAGTGGGAGGGGTTATTATAGGGAGTGTACTTTTTAATTCAGGGCGTGCCAGTGTCCATCACCTGAAGGTGGCCTATAACCCACATAGTAACTACTATGGCTCTGTGTCCCGTAATGTACGATAATAAATAACAAACATGTCATACTTGCCTCCACTGTGCAGTTCATTTTGCACAGAGTGGCCCCAATCCTCCTCTTCTGGGGTCCCTCAGCGGCACTCGTGGCTCCTCCCTGAATCAGGAAACCACCTAGGAGAAGCGATCTCCCTGGGGGTTACCGTGCGGGCATGCTCCCGAGTCCTTTTGTATCCATAGACACAGAAAGCCGGACTCGGCCCCGTGTCATTGGATTTGATTGACAGCAGCGGCAGCCAATGGCTGCGCTGCTATCAATCTATCCAATCAAGAGCAGAGATAACGTGCAGAGAGGGTGAGCGTGTCTCTGGCGTGGCTCACGGGGCTCACGTGAGTAAAACGGGGGGGCTGGTCAGTGACAGAAGTTTTTTAACCTTAATGCATAGGATGTATCAAGTTGAAATAACACGAGGGTTTACAACCCCTTTAAAGTGATACTGAACACACACTGTTTAATTTACATTGTCCCTTCTATTTCTGTATGTGGATGATGGCACTAATTATTTTAATAAAAAAAAAAAAAAAACACATCTCAGTACCTTTTTCCTAACTGATTTACAGCTGTCACATGACCCAGCTCTTTCCCAGCCTGCCTGCAGGCAAACATAAGCAGGGGGGGCTTCTAGTCTGCTGGTTAAATGTTCAAAATTAATAAATAAAAATAAATAAATAATATCAAACGGTTTTAAATTGACATACAAATATATATCTGAAATCAATTCTTTATTATAAAACATAATGTGGGTTGATTTCTGCCAGTCACTGGCTGTGTTATGCCCCTCCAGCCTGTGTCTTAGAATAAGAGGGAGGTGAAGCCTTCCTGAATCTACATGCATTATCCCACCCCCATTGGGTTTAGCTGGATAGTGGGCATGGAGGAGGAGGAGAGAAGTGGACTGTCATTTACCACTGTGTTTAAGCCCAGATGTGATGGGGGGAGAAATGCTCAGCATAGAAACTCACTGAAAACTGAGCATGTGCAGAACTGCCAACACTGCTCTGCAAAGGGGGAGATAGAGAACAGCAGGATCAACTATTTTTTTTTGCAGAATACAGAAAACAAATCTCAGAGTGATTATGAGCAGCATGTAATACAGCAGCTAAAAATTTATTTTCTCTATATCCACTATTAACAATGACTTTGATTTGAAATGCTGGAAATCAATCCACTCCATTTTAGCTCTGCCGGCTATTAAATAATAGGCCATTACCAGGAAACATGATCATTTAGATTCAAGTTTTTTTCTGCATTGTTCAGATTCTTTATATCTATTATATATAGTCTGAACCGACCGATTTTCAGCCAGTGTGTACCCAGCTTAATCAGGTGGCAGACAAGCAACAGCTCAGGAATGTACATACAGTAAGAGGTCTAGTCATGTTATTTACAGAAGTAGAATATCAGCAGTGGAAACCAGGACACAAGTCAACATCACAGAAGAAGATCAGGATATATACAAGATGACAACTTTCCACGGTGCTAAGTAGCAGACATTTTGCTCAGGCACCTGACTGAAATCAAGCACCAGATATTTTGTAATATGCCTTTGCTGCGGTGCCACACTTCTGGCAGTAGAAATCACACACATGTAGAGGACCAGCAAGCTGCCCAGACTAGAATGCCTCTAGAACAGGGAACACTAAATGGCGGACCACAATCTTGACCCGCACCGAGCAACAATCCTGTTCGGACCACTTAGTAGCTGTGTGTGCGCCACTTTCATCCTCACAGCAGGGCAGGGGCTGGGAGATGCTGCAGATCAGGACAGAGAGCGGAAGTCTTTTCAAGTTATCAAGTTAATTGTTAGCTTAGTAAGTTTGGCATCTCCTGCCCTTTGTCCACATCTGCAGCACCTCCCAACCCCCGCCTGGCTGTGAGAATGGCAGCGGCGGCTGGGCGGAAGACTCGGGAGAGGACACCCCAAGCTGATCAGTGCCTCTGCCCTGCCGAAGGTAGCACTGTGCAGGGGAAGTTTGCACTGAAAAGGGCACTCTTATGTGGAGGGGCAGTGTGATGTAAGGGCACTGTGACATAAAAGGAGCACTGTGACTTAAAGGGCACTTTGATTTAAAGAGGCACTATGATGTAAAGGGGCAGTGTTATATGAAGGGGAACTGTGGACACTGTGGGACTGTGATGTAAAGGAGGACTATGGACACTGATGTAAAGGAGGGAACTGATGTGAAAGGGGGGGGGGGCTATGATGTGAAGGGTAAGCTAAAGACACTGATGTTCAGGGGGGCGTGATGTGTTATAGTGCAAACATGAGATTCCGACCTCTGCCAAACCTCTACAAATTTTAATTTAAGACCCCTGCTCTATAAGAGGGCACCAAGCTGCAGAAGCCTGCCAGTCATGGGGTTACAAAGAGTGTTGTCTCCATCACCTCCCAACCCCTTTAACAACACACATGTCAATACCTGTTCTTCCAATGCCTGCACTGCAGTGTACTACAATGGAAGGACCCCCTGATGGCCCTTTCCACTGGTTCCCAATTTCATTCACCAGTCTTCTCTGCTCTTTCTTCACAGCATCTCGGAAATGGATAAGAGCAGCTGCAGAGCTAGGTACCCCAAAATCTGGCCAGCTTAGAAACTGCATATGACTAATTTGCCTTCTCTCCCGACCCTGTAAAACCAGAAAGAATTGTTAAGACAAACAGAATTCATGTGCTTACTTTAAAATCAGTATTCTTAAAATTCATTAAGGGACACAGGATTCAGTTATTCTAATATGAGCTCTCAACTTTGGAAGGATTTGGACAATGGCAAACAAGCATTTGTTCAGCCAGGTATAGCCCTCCCAACTCCCAGCATACATCAGTTTTGTAGAAAAGCAGTGCATAGGAATAGCTCACAAACAAAAATCCTGCTTTCTTTATTGTTCATTTAGGCCCCTTTCACACCGGGGCGTTTTTCATGCGGTGCAGCGCTAAAAATAGCGCCTGTTCACCGCATGAAAAAATCCGGCCCCTTTAACTCCAGTGTGAAAGCCGGCGGGCTTTCACACTGGAGCAGTGCGCTAGCAGGATGACAAAAAAAGTCCTGATAGCAGCATCTTTGGAGCGGTATAGGAGCGGTGTGTTCACCGCTCCTATACCGCTCCTTCCCATTGATTAGAATGGGACACCGCAGTGAAACCGCGGCAATACCGCCGCAAAGCGGCGGCGCTCTGCGGGGGTCTTTAACCCTTTTTCGGCCGCTCGCGGGGGGTAAAACCGCACCGCGAGCGGCCGAAAACCGCGGTTAAAACGACGCGGTATATAGCGCTGCTTTACCGTCACCGCGGCTCCCCGCCCCAGTGTGAAAGGGGCCTTAGGAACACCGGATTCAGTTTATCCAGTATGAGCAGGACGTCCTAAAGCAACTGAAGGGTAGGCAACAGCAAACTAAACATTACCAGGCCCACAAACAGAGAATAAAACTGGGTGCAGCCTGCAGTTTAAACAGCTACCTGAAGGACCTTACATCCCAAGCTGGTAGCAGACGAGACCTGAACATCCACTTTGTAAAACGTAGAAAAAAAGTGTTAACAAAAGACCGTGTGGCAGCCTTGAAATTTGGGAATAGGTTGCCTGATGCCTAAAAGCCCAAAAGGCACACAGACCCAACAAAGTGCACTTTGATAGGAAAACATGTTACTTTGTCCTTGAAGAATTATAATTTTTTTTCCTATTATTCAGTTCCTGATTGGCTGAAGTACATGTAGTATTTTGTCCCATCTTCCTTACTGCCCTGTAACATTAGCTGCAATTTTGAACAGGGCACCTTTCCTAAGCTTTTCATGTATGATGGTAGACTTTATGAAAGGTAGACTTCCTTGCTTTTAAAAGTGTGGGAACCATTGGCTTAGAGAGACCCCTGTCCTTCATGACCTGGGCTTTAAAGGCCGCAACTCCAAAGCAGAGTGGTAAACCAGACTTTGAGATTAAAGATCCGGTCAGTCTGGCAGAGCGTGGAGGTATCTGCCAGGAGCTTGATCATCAAGGTGTATAAAAATGCAGGAACTTAATTACCCTCGCAAGGATGAATAAAATATTCCCAGAGGTTACGGGGAACTGTTGGAGGGGCTGTCAGGATAGGGGTACACTCTTACACATATTTTGGACTTGCCCAGTAATTAAACAATTCTGGCAAGAGGTACATAGAATTACCCAACGACTATCAGTACTCCAGATTCCACAAGACCCGGAATTCTTCCTACTACACTTATCACCAATCCCTATCAAGGACTATAAAAACTCAATAGTCTGTCATCTGGTGAATGCGGCGAAAAGCTGCATCCCAAGATGCTGGAAGGAAACACAGGCCCCTAGCATTGCTATGTGGCTTAATATAGTCCGAAATATTGGGATAATGGAGAGTTTGACGCCAAGACCCTTAGAGGGAAGGGAACGGGTTAAACAAATTTGGGACCCCTGGGAGAAATACTTACCAGAGAATACATTGCTTTCACCAGAGGATCATTGCATTTGCAGACAAACCTGTTTTGTTTGCTGTTGAACCTGGAGGTTAGGTGATCTACTTTCAGCATCTCCTACCTATGACCCAGGTCCTGAAACACTTCTGGGAGTAGGGAATATTCCCCCGAGTCCAGAAGTGTCTGGCTGAGGTAGTCTGCCAACTGTCCATGTCTGGAGTTCTGCCCATACTAAAATCCTTTGTACCCTTTGTGGAAATAAATCCTAATCAGATGACACTTTATATGGAATATCTAATTTTGCAGGCACAGGCAAACCACACAGACTTCTAGAACATTAATTGGAAGACAGAATTCCTCAGATGTCCAAAGTTCTCTAAACTGACAAAGTGCCTAGGACTCCACCCAAGCCCTTCTGGTTGGCATCTGTTGTGATGATCTTCCATTACAGTGGGAGAAGGATTTTCCCAACTCCAGTGCTTTAATCCTGAACCACCGAGGCACAGAAAATCTGATCTCGGGTGTCAGGTTAAAAAGGGAGACCGAGACTGTCCTATGACAATAGAATGTTGTGTTGTAGGATTTGGAGTGGAAGTAAGCAAAAGGTACCACCAGTAGTGTTAAGTACCCTCAGCAAAACCAAGATAGCGTTGATGAGCTAGAAAGATGAGGACATGTAACTATGCATCCTTGATGCCCACCAAGGCTACAAAGTCTCTGTTTGGTAAAGGAAGCCTATGCCCGATTGGATGGATTCCATGCAGAACCTTTGGATGCCAAGAAGTCAACACGACAAACAATGCCAACAGTGAATCAGGTTTCCATCTCAAAAAGTGGCTTGAAGAATTTTATGGTCAAAGCTGGCTTAAAGTGGTTGTAAACCCTTACATATACCCAGTGAAATGACTGGCCTCAGGTGATACATGGAGATTAAATAAATCCTTACATAAGTTGTAGCTGTTTATCTGCAGTCACCTCTTCGCTACAGATTTCAGAAAGCAGGGGGTGGGGAGCTGAAGTTACACTCCGCGAGAGATGATTGGAGGGAATGGACACACCCCACCTTCACACAGCACATAGGAACAGACTTGAGGCTGTCAATTACAGGCTGTGTGCTGGAACTTCCTCCACTGTCACCTTTTCAACTCTTGTGTCAGGAAAAACCTACCAGTGCAGATAGCAGAGAAACAAGGCAGTGGATAGAAATAACCCTCAGTGCTCTGAACTGAGACAATTACACACTATAGAGGAATACGATTTGTTTATATTTCTTGTCAGAGGTTTACAACACTTTAAGCAGAGGCCTAAACATCCATCTGATAACTTCACAAATGTGGTAATTGAGGACCAGGTGGTAGCCTTATAAAACTGAGAAACAGTGCTGAAAAGCCCAAGAGACACTAACTGAACGTTGAGTGAGCCTTAACAGGGAATAGAGTTGTCCTGTCCTTCTAGGCGTAAGCCTTAATGATAACCTTCCCAATCCACCTTCAGTTGGTGGAACAAGATGCAGGACATCCCCCTGCAAGGGCCCGCAGGCAAGACAAACAGGGATTCAAAAGTTCGGATGGAGGTAGTGGCAGAACGATAAACTCGCACTGCGCATACTACATCCTAACAATGTAGAGGAACCTCTCTGGGGTGCTTAGAAGCAGGACGCAGAAAAGGTAGAATGATATAATCAAAGGTGGAAGAAGCAAACCACCTTAGGGAGGAAGGAGGTCCTGGGCCTCAAAACAACCTTGCCTTTATGAGGACCACGGAAGGGTTTCTTACAGGATAAGGATATGATAGCCACGAGAAATCAACCTTACAGCTAAAGCCAGCCAAAGTAATATCCTAAATGGGCAAAGGGTGGCTTCTGTAGAACCAAATTAAGATCGTAAGGAGAGACAGCTGAATGAATAGGGTGAGCGATATGAGCTACCCCTTGACCAGACTTCTTTACCGTGGAATGAGTAGCCAGTAATCTCTGAAAGAGAATGGCTCATACAGACTTGACCCTTCAAATGTGTTTCATGGCTTTAAACTGCCACGTCCTCAGTTCAAGTTGATACAATTGGTGTCTAGTATCAGCTGGTAATGTGCTCAACTTGGGACATATTTTTTTTATCAGCCACTAGGTGGAGTGTAGAGTTTGTTGCTGTGATGTCATCTAGGTGGATCACATGTACTCGGTCCAACTTGACGATATTATTGCCAAAAACTCTACACTCCACCTAGTGGCTGATAAAGAATATGTCTCAATTGGAGCACTCTGCCAGCAGATATAAGACACCAGTCTTATGACCTTGAACTGAGGAAGTGACAATTTAAAGCCACAAAATGCATTTTATTTCGGTGAAATAAAGCAATTCAATATTTTACTAAAGCAGACGACTTGCCTATCCTTTGAATAACCATTTTGGGTGCTTCTGTCACTCGAACTACGGATGGGCTTTTTTGCGCTGACTCCTCTTATTAGTTTGTTCACCTGCCTGAGAACCCCACAGAGCCCTCAGGATGGGAACCCCCAATGCATAGAGAGTGACCACATTGACCCTGCATGGAGACAGGTTTCCACCACCCGTGCACCAGATGGGTGACAGCAGCATCAACAGTTGTAAGTCCATTTTGACCTTTTTTCCTTTTATTGTGAAAGCATTTAATCCTTTTTTTCTGAAATAATCTACTACACTATAAGGGCTCTCCTGCCTCCTCCTCTTTTCGTTTTCAGTGGACACCAGAGACCCCAGGTCAACTCTTCAGGATCCTACAGTCCATGATCTACCAATACACTATAGACCAGTGATGGCGAACTTTGGCACCCCAGATGTTTTGGAACTACATTTCCCATGATGCTCATGTACACTGCAGTGTAGTTGAGCATCATGGGAAATGTAGTTCCAAAACATCTGGGTGCCAAGGTTCGTCATCACTGCTCTAGACCCTATAACATGAGGCCCAGTACCCTCAAGCAAATTTGGAAAGCAGGAAGCTTTTTGGAGCAAAGGATCTGGACATGACCTCAGAGGGTCAGCACTAATTCTTGGGTAATGAAATACCCTGGGTTGGGCTGTGTCCAAGACTAGATCCATGTAGTCCAAGCATGCAACACAATCTTCTGTAGGTTGAAAATCCACCCAAATCTCTGAAGCATCTTCTTTGCTTACTGCCCATTGGCCGCCAGGGCTTGGGTGGATCAATCCTTCAAGAGAAGGTTCTCCAGATATTCAATAATGGGGATTCCCTGAAAGCGCAACAGTGTGAGGCGCACCTTGATGAATAGCTGTGGGCTGAGGACAGACCAAAGAAAAGAGCCACAAACAGCAAAAAAAAATAAAAAATTGCTTGCCCACCACAAATCTTAGGAGCTGCTGATGTGAGGGGAAAAAAAGGGATAAGAAAATACACATCCTTGATGTCCATGGATGATAGAATAAAAAGGCCCCTTGTTGCAGAGATGCAATGACAAACTGGGTGAATTCCATCTGTAATTTTTGGAACCTAAGAAGGTGCTGAGAACTTTTAAGTCTGGTATGGGAGAAATGCCCCATTGGGCTTCCGAACAGTAAAGAGGTTTGAAAAATAAATGAGTTTGAGAAAACCCACGCTATGGAGACAAAAAAAAAAAAAAAAAAAAAATATTATTATATATATATATATATATATATATATATATATATATATATATATATATATATATATATATATATATAATGTGAATATGTGATTTGGGCTGCTGCTGTAGTGCAAGGTCAAAAACCCCAAGTGATGAAAAAATAGATGTTATACTCAACGCTGCTCCTGTAAACAATAAACACTAATACAATATCTAATAATAAAGTGTCTACATCAATGTATTCAATAGCATGGTATTACTTGACAATATAAAGTGTTCAGTGCAATTATAGTTCAAAATAAAGTGCAATCATATAAAGTCCATCCAAATAGTGTGTTGAACTTGTGCAAAATACGCAGTTGATGTGGTTCTCAGGTGACACTCTGTGCTCCCCTCCTGGGTCCCCACTCACCAGCAATAATCTTTAAATACGCCTGTTATTATATTGGGATGGTCTCTCCCGTCAATGGCTAGAGCTGTTAGATGTGATCATTGTATGGGAATGACACCTTCCTTCCACAGGTATATTAGAAGCGTCTGGAATATCCTATATCCAAATTTAATTATCACCTTCCCAGCTTTCACGTGATCAGATATCCATTTTAGACGTATGGCAATGAAGAGAAAAGGGTATATAGTGTAATACTGCTAGTTTTATTCATAAAAATCCAAAATCATTACACTTACATCAAAACTCTTAAAATCGTGTAGAAAAACGCAGACTTGGTGTGCAAACAACCGTCACTAGGTCTCCTCAGCTTGACGCGTTATGCCCCTCCCACTGGGCGTCATCAGAAGCTAGTGGCGCCCATGACTGCTTGCCTTTTATGCATTAAGTCCCGCCTACTACACCCGGTAACTCCTACTACTCTCACTAAGTGCGCAGTAATAATTTCCTTCACTTCCTGTTTCTGACGAAAGTGCTGTTACTGCCATTTTGGTACTCCCACTGCATGTGTGATCAATATATGAGATCACTTCCTGTGTCCACAGGAAGTACTCATATTGCCATCTTGGTACTCATTTTGAGACATTACACCCACTGCTGTTACTTCCTTGTATATGACCACTTCCTGTGTACACAGGAAGTGTAAATACCATCATTCTAGTACTCAATGTTGTTCTTTAATTATATATATATGTTGTAGTTAGTGTTGTATTTACACAGCAAATAACCTTCTCAATACATCTATTGTTTGTTTTATCTACATAGGTTATCTAATCTAATATGGGCAACACTGTATGAAGACAATTCCCTTAATGGGACTATGCAATCAATGAATATAATATTGTACTTTACTTAATGGCCCCTTTTTCTAATGGCTAAAAAATATTCCCAATAACAATTCATATTCTAATATGAATTAACAGGCATATACAGATTAGTCAACATTCAAGAAATATATATAATAAAATTAAATAATATTAAAAATAAAATAAAAGTAAAAGTAAAAAAATATAAAATAATGGGAATTAAAAATTGCTCCACGTCCACGTTCAACCCTTTTGGTGTTAACCACTTGCCGACCGCCCCATGTATATATACGTCGGCAGAATGGCACGTACAGGCAGAATCACGTACCTGTACGTGACATTCTTCCGGCGGGTGGGGTGTCCGATCGGAACCCCCTCCGCCGGCGGGGACGGTCGGCATCGCTTCAGGAGCGATCCGGGACGAGGGGACGGCCAGTGGTTTCTGGCCACCCCCTCGCGATCGCTCCTGGCGAATGAAAAGCTTCCCCTTCTTGTCTATTGTATAGACAGGAAGGCGGAAGTGATGTCACGCTCGGTGCGCCGGTCTATGTGACCGGAACCTCGAGGAGTGAAGATGTACAGGTTAGTGCACAAACAGTACACTGACACCAGTACACATAGGCACACAATCCACCCCCCTGTCACCCCCTCCCCCCCAGTCACAGTGTCACTAATTGCAGTGATCATTTATTTACTGATCATTGCATTTAGTGTCAGTGTGACTGTAATAACTGTCAGGGCAGTTCGTTTTAGGTCCAAGGTAGCCCCCTACCCCCCCCTAATAAAGGTTTAACCCCCTGATTGCCCCTAGTTAACCCCTTCACCCCCTTTTGCCAGTGTCACTAAGCGATCGCTTTTCTGATCGCTGCATTAGTGTCGCTAGGTAACCATTTTTTTTTTTTATTTTAACCGCCATGTTTATATAGGTTCATAAATAGGTTTATAGGTCAGGTACCCCCATATTACAGTCTAAATAAAGGTTTTAACCCCCTGATTGCCCCTAGAGTTAACCCTTTCACCAGTGATCACCGTATAAGTGTCACTGGTGACGCTGGTTAGCCAGTTAGTTATTTCGTTATTTAGGTTCCCCGTCAGGTTTTTATATAGCGTCAGGTACCCCCATATATTACCTAATAAAGGTTTAACCTCCTGATTGCCCCTAGTTAACTCTTTCACCCCCTTTTGCCAGTGTCACTAAGCGATCGTTTTTCTGATCGCTGCATTAGTGTCGCTAGGTAACCAGTTTTTTTTTTAGGTTAACCGCCATGTTTATATAGGTTCATAAATAGGTTTATAGGTCAGGTACCCCCATATTACAACCTAAATAAAGGTTTTAACCCCCTGATTGCCCCTAGAGTTAACCCTTTCACCAGTGATCACCGTATAAATGTCACTGGTGACGCTGGTTAGCCAGTTAGTTATTTCGTTATTTAGGTTCCCCGTCAGGTTTTTATATAGCGTCAGGTACCCCCATATATTACCTAATAAAGGTTTAACCCCCTGATTGCCCCTAGTTAACCCTTTTACCCCCTTTTGCCAGTGTCACTAAGCGATTGTTTTTCTGATCGCTGCATTAGTGTCACTGGTGCCGCTAGGTAGCCAGTTTTTTTTTGTATTACTGTTACGGGTGACGCTGGTTAGTTAGCTTGTTTTTTATACTGTCAGGGCACCCGCCATTTATTACCCAATAACGGTTTAACCCCCTGATCGCCCGGCGGGTGATATCAATTAGGTTTTAGGGTCAAATAAGGTCTGCGTCGCCCCAGGTTAGTGCCAGTACCGCAAACACCCACGCGCAAAGCATACACCTCCCTTAGTGGCACAGTATCTGAACAGATCAATATCTGATCTGATCAGATCTATACTAGCGTCCCAGCAGTTTAGGGTTCCAAAAAAACGCATTGTTAGCGGGATCAGCCCAGATACCTGCTAGCACCTGCGTTTTCCCCCTCCGCCCAGCCCACCCAAGTGCAGTATCGATCGATCACTGTCACTTACAAAACACTAAGCACACATAACTGCAGCGTTCGCAGAGTCAGGCCTGATCCCTGCGATCGCTAACATTTTTTTTGTGGTAGCGTTTTGATTCAGTCGCTAACAGTCAGGAGCTTTTTTACCTGTGAATCTCAAAAAAATAAAAAAAACAAAAATAGTTGTCGTTTTATTGTTCTCTCTCTCTCTCTATTCTCGCTCTTTTTTTACTCCATTCTATTCTGCAATGTTTTTATTATGTTTTATCATGCTTGCTTTTCAGGTATGTAATTTTGTTTACTGTGTTTTAGTGTTAAGCATTTTTTTGTTTTCAGGTGCGCCATTCAGTTGCAGCGCGGATTTATTTATCTTGACAGCAACAGCGTTTGCTCCCACGATACATAAAGCCGCGACTCCAACGCTGTAGGAGGTGATTTCACCACCACAGTTAAAAAAAAGAGCATATGTGCCGAAGCATGGGGGCAGCAGGGGGGGGGGGGGGAGGAGCGATTGGCTCCTAATGCCACGTACATACGGTCGAAATTCCGACCGTGTGTACACGGCATAACTTTTGCGGGAGGATGCCCCCATGCATTGGCATATATAAATGGTGCATGTATGCCCATCATTAGAAGTGGGTGGATGAAGGGAGGTATTCTAATGGTGGGCATACCCACCAATCAATCTCTTTTTTTCGTTCAGCCAAGAGGCTGCATGAAAAAAAAAAAGATTACAATATATGTCCAGTATGTTGCTGGACTTTGAATGGTTATACCAGAATGATGCCTGCAGGTTTAGGTATCATCTTGGTATCATTCTTTTCAGCCAGTGATCGGCTTTCATGTAAAAGCAATTCTAGCGGGTAATTAGCCTCTAGACTGCTTTTACAAGCAGTGGGAGGGAATGTCCCCCCTCCCGGATATAAACCGCGCCATTGGGAAATTGGGAAAGCATTTTATCACACCAATCTTGGTGTGGTCAGATGCTTTGAGGGCAGAGGAAAGATCTAGGGTCTAATAGACCCCAATTTTTTCAAAAAAAGAGTACCTGTCACTGCCTATTGCTATCATAGGGGATATTTACATTCCCTGAGATAACAATAAAAATCATAACAAAGAAAAAAAATGGAAGGAACAGTTTAAAAATAAAATAAAAAAGCTAAATAAATTTAAAAAAAAAACGAAAAAAAAAAAAAAGCACCCCTGCCCCCCCCTTCTCTTGCGCAAAAGCGTACACAAGCGTTGGTCTGGCGTCATATGTAAACAGCAATTGCACCATGCATGTGAGGTATCACCGCGAAGGTCAGATCGAGGGCAGTAATTTTAGCAGTAGACCTCCTCCGTGAATCTAATGTGGTATCATGTAAAGGCTTTTAAAGGCTTTTAAAAATGTATGTAGTTTGTCGCCACTGCGTGTTTGTGCGCAATTTTAAAGCATGTCGTGTTTGGTATCCATGTACTCGGCCTAAGATCATATTTTTTATTTCATCAAAAATTTGAGCAATATAGTGTGTTTTAGTGCATTAAAATTAAAAAAAGTGTATTTTTTCCACAAAAAATGCGTTTGAAAAATCGCTGCGCAAATACTGTGTGGAAAAAAAAAATGCAACACCCAACATTTTAATCTGTAGGGCCTTTGCTTTAACAATATATATAGTGTTTGGGGGTTCAACGTAATTTTCTTGCAAAAAAAAATATGTTTTCATGTAAACAAAAAGTGTCAGAAAGGGCTTTGTCTTCAAGTGGTTAGAAGAGTGGGTGACGTGTGACATAGGCTTCAAAATGTTGTGCATAAAATGCCAGGACAGTTCAAACCCCCCCCAAATGACCCCATTTTGGAAAGTAGACACCCCAAGCTATTTGCTGAGAGCAATGTTGAGCCCATTAAATATTTTTTTTTTGTCCCAAGAGATTGAATAATGAAAAAAAAAAAAAATATATATTTTTTTTTACAAAAAGTTGTCACTAAATGATATATTGCTCAAACATGTCATGGGCATATGTGGAAATACACCCCAAAATACATTCTGTTGCTTCTCCTGAGTACGGGGATACCACATGTGTGGGACTTTTTGGGAGCCTAGCTGCGTACGGAACCCCAAACACCAAGCACCGCCTTCAGGCTTTCTAAGGGAGTAATTTTTTTATTTCACTTCTCACTGCCAATCACAGTTTCGGAGGCCATGGAATGCCCAGATGGCATAAAACCCCCAAAATGACCCCATTTTGGAAAGTAGACACCCCAAGCTATTTGCTGAGAGGTATTGTGAGTATTTTGCAGATGTCGCTTTTTGTCACAAAGTTTTGAAAATTGAAAAAAAAAATTTTTTTTTCTTTACTTTCTTCATTTTCAAAAACAAATGAGAGCTGTAAAATACTCACCATGCCTCTCAACAAATAGCTTGGGGTGTCTACTTTCCAAAATGGGGTCATTTGGGGGGGTTTTGTGCTATTTTGGCATTTTATGGCCTTTGAAACTGTGAGGTAGTGAGGAGTGAAATCAAAAATTTGCACCCTTAGAAATCCTGAAGGCGGTGCTTGGGTTTCGGGGCCCCGTACGCGGCTAGGCTCCCAAAAAGTCCCACACATGTGGTATCCCCATACTCAGGAGAAGCAGCAAAATGTTTGGGGTGCAATTCCACATATAACTATGGCATGTGTGAGCAATATATCATTTAGTGACAACTTTTTGAAAAAAAAAAAAAATTCTTTTTTATTTTTGTCTTTATTCAATCACTTGGGACTAAAAAAAAAAAATATTCAATGGGCTCAACATGCCTCTCAGCAAATAGCTTGGGGTGTCTACTTTCCAAAATGGGGTCATTTGGGGGGGTTTTGTACTTCTCTGCCATTTTAGCACCTCAAGAAATGAAATAGGCAGTCATAAATTAAAAGCGGTGTAAATTCCAGAAAATGTACTCTAGTTTGTAGACGCTATAACTTTTGCGCAAACCAATAAATATACGCTTATTGGCATTTTTTTACTAAAGACATGTGGCTGAATACATTTTGGCCCAAATGTTTGACTAAAATTGAGTTTATTAGATTTTTCTTATAACAAAAAGTAGAAAATCTCTTTTTTTTTCAAAATTTTCGCCGTTTATATCGCAAAAAATAAAAATCACAGAGGCAATCAAATACCATCAAAAGAAAGCTCTATTTGTGGGAAGAAAAGGACGCAAATTTCGTTTCGTTACAAAATTGCATGACCGCGCAATTACCAGTTAAAGTAGTGCAGTGCGAAATTGAAAAAAGACCTCTGGTCCTTAAGCTGACAATTGGTCCGGGGCTGAAGTGGTTAATGATTGCAATTGGTATATCCATTGGGTTTCATTTTGTGAGATAGACTGTTTCAAAGTGGTGGGACACCCTGAAAACAAAAACTTGAAAAAATGTTAGTAACAATTTAAAATGAAAAAAAAAAAAAATATATATATTTTTTTTTACTTACCAGAAATGGCTGTTGCTAGGCAGATCGTCCCAATCTGCCTCCTCCAGCGCCGCGGGGATCTTCTCTCCTTCCGTCTTCTAGTGAATGGGGTGCGGTGTGTTGTGGGAACTGTGTCCCACAACACACCGCGTTCCCCATTCACAAATAAGACTCGCGCATGCGCAGTAGGCCGCGCGCCGACTCGCGCATGCGCAGTAGGCCGCGCGCCGACTCGCGCATGCGCAGTAGGCCGCGCGCCGACTCACGCATGCGCAGTAGGTAACGGGAAGCAGTTTCCCTTACTGAGGATGGCGGCGCTGGATCCGGTTTGCCGAGGGACATCTCGGCCTCCACGAACGACATCGCGGGCGCCCTGGAAGGGTAAGTGTACTTATTAAAAGTCAGCAGCGACTTTTTTTTTAGCTGCTGACTTATAAAAATTATTTTTTTCAGGTGAAACACCGCTTTAAATTGGTGCCCCTCCAGTGTCTTTCTACTCTTTTTTAATATTATTATGTGTTCTCGCAGTCTCACTTTGAGTTCTCTGATGGTTCTACCCACATATTGGAGACCACACTCACATTTCAAAAACATATGCAACGTGTGTGGTGCCACATGTGATGAACTTAGGTATCTCATATATCTGTCCAGTTGTTTTAGATTAAAAATGCGTTGTTTTTTTCTTTCCTCCTTTGCATGTTCTAAATATCAGGCATTTGCCACATTTAAAGAATCCTACCTGATCGAAGAAAGTGACCGTTTTTTAGGGGGGTCAGGAATACTTTTAACAATTCTATCCTTCAGTATTGGCGGGTGTCTATAAATTCATTTTGGTTGGTTGGGTAATGTTTTGACCAACACCGGGTCTCTGAGCAAAATGGGCCAATGAGTCTTAATAATCTTTTCTATTTGTTTGTGTTGTCTATTAAATTCAGTACAAAAGGTTAACTACATACCCACTGGGCAGTTAAACCCCCTTCCTAACCAGACCAATTTTCAGCTTTCGGTGCTCTCACACTTTGAATGACAATTACTCCGTCATGCAACACTGTACCCAAATGAATTTTGTGTCCTTTTTTTCACACAAATAGAGCTTTCTTTTGGTGGTATTTAATCACTGCTGGGTTTTTTATTTTTTGCGCTATAAATCAAAAAATACAGAAAATTCGGTAAAAAAAAAAAAAAAAATTCTTTGTTTCTATTAAAAATTATTGCAGAGTATTGGCAGAGTATTGGCAGAGTATTGGCAGAGTATTGGCGAGTATTGGCAGAGTATTACAGTATTGCACAGTGGTGGCAGAGCATTGCACAGTGGTTGCAGAGCGTTGCACAGTGGTTGCAGAGCGTTGCACAGTGGTGGCAGAGCATTGCACAGTGGTGGCAGAGCATTGCACAGTGGTGGCAGAGCATTGCACAGTGGTGGCAGAGCATTGCACAGTGATTGCAGAGCATTGCACAGTGGTGGCAGAGTATTGCACAGTGGTGGCAGAGTATTGCACAGCGGTGGCAGTGTATTGGCCAGCGCTGTGGGCACTACACATCCAGCCCACAGCGCTGGTCCTATCTCTCCCCCTCTCCGCTTCTCCCCTCTCTGTACCGATCGGTACAGAGAGGGGAGGGAGGAACCGGCGTCATGACGTGACACCGGTTTGTGTACATGTGATCGCTCCGTCATTTGATCAGCGGCTGTTTACCGTGATCCGTGATGCGCCGGGTCCTCCGGACCCGGCGGTCACAGATGTTCCGAGTGCGCGCCCCAGGGGGCGCGCGGGAGCATGTTTCTGGGAGGACGTCCGTAGGACGTCCACTTAGAACAAGCCGATTGCGCTGTGGCCGTCTTTCGACTATAGCGCGGTCGGCATGTGGTTAAATCATATTTCTCATCCTTTTTTATTTTTGGGGTAAGTGGTTTCCTGTCCATCAGTTGCAGGAAGGCGCCCTGGTGGCGGACAGTGGAATGGGAGAAGAGACTTTCCATTATAACCCCATGCTGATTTAATATGGAATAGAGGTGAGAGTTCTGTGAGCTCATTTTTGGATTCTTTATTCACATTTCGCCTATCCTAATAGAATCTGCAGGAAGTTTCAACAGTATATATAGGAGCCACGTATTTAAGGAACATCCACTCAGAGACTCTTTAAAGACGTTTTATTATTTATTATTATTTATAGGATAACCACATGGACTCATTTTATTTATTTGTTTATTCATTCATACGGTTATATACTTAGTGTTTATAGAACACTTCCCAATTTCTTATTTTTTGTAAATCAACTATATATACACATATTTATTATTTTAGTTGCATTATTTATTGATATCAATATTTATATTATACCATACTTCAAATTTTAGGTGTGTGCTTTACACTGTTGCGCATCATCACCCTTTTTATATTTTTATATTATAAAGTATCCTCATTGCCCTCCCAAATTAAAATAATGTCATCGATATACCTTCTATACGTTTTCAATCCTGGGATGTTTCTTCCATATATTCCCTCTGACTCCCACTTGCTCATAAAGATGTTTGCCACGGTAGGAGCATATTTAGCTCCCATTGCAACACTCCTTATTTGTTTATAGTATTGTTTGTCATGCCAGAAATAGTTGTTTTCCATTGCTAGTTGCAATATATCCAACATAGAGTCTAAAGCCCCATACACACGGTCGGATTTTCCGATGGATTCTGTCCTATCAGACAATGTTGTCGGAAATTCCGACCGTGTGTAGGCACCATCGGACAGTTTCCATCGGATTGTCCGACGGACAAAGTCCTATCTCCTGCTGGATAGATTTTTTGACAACAAGGTCCGATCACACCAAATCCGATCGTGTGTAGCGTTGTCCGACGGACAAAGTGCTACGCATGCTCAGATCACATTACAAGACCAAAGCTATTGGCTACTAGCCTCTACGTAGTCCCGTCGTAGGCAACAAACGTCACCACGTTCAGAATGATCGGATTTTCCGACAACTTTGTCCGACCGTGTGTACGCAAAACCAACATCGGACAAAGTACGACGGACATGATCCGACGGACCTGGTCCTCGGATAATCCGAGCGTGTGTATGGGGCTTTAGTGTATTCTGTAGGATTGTTTTGGATTCCAAAGCCCATTTAATTGCTTTGTTGGCATCTTTCTGTCTAATGTTGGTGTATAGTGAAACAACATCTATACTAACCAGTATCGATTGATCATTCACCGGAGGGTCCCTGATGTAATTGATAAGGTCCCTAGTTTCTTTCGTGTAGGATGCAAATTGTTGGGCGATGGGTTGCAAATAATGGTCTAGAGTCCACCCCATTAATATCGTCCTGCGGGTTTGTGAATGTCCTTATGTATTTTAGGAACTTGATATATGATTGGGGTCTTAGGTGCTATCGGGACAAGATATTTGGCTTCCTTTTTGTCCAATACGCCTTTCTCTTGGGCTTTTTTAAACTTTTTTTTAGTAAGTATGGCTTTTAATCTGTTAATGGGATCTCCTTTTAATTTGTTATATGTTTCTTTATCCTGTATCAGGCGGTTTATTTATTTTTTGTAATCTTTTTTATCTAATACCACTATCCCTCCCCCTTATCCGCCGGTCTTATAATGATGTATTTCCTTTTTTCTAATTCCTTAAGGCCCTGTTGTATTTGTTTATTGCCTCTAATGGGATGTATATGGACATCTTCAATGTCTTGTTCAACTGTCATTTTAAACACGTCAAGGCATAACCAGAAACAGCTTAAGTGGATGTGATGGGGCTAGCTCCTTAGACGGAGCTCTGCTCCCCCTCCCCTCCCCCTGGGGGAACCCCAAACATACCTATTTCCAGTAGGCTCTGGCTTGGGTTCGGGATTTATTGTACTTATCCACCTGGGTCCTCCAGAGATGTACCCTTACAGAGATATAATACTGATGTACCATGTTTGCACTGCATATGGATATGACTTCCAATGACCCTTTGTATACACTGAGAGCACTTTTGTTTTATATGTTTTACATGTTTGTATGTTGTTAAAACTTTAATAAAAATATATTGAAAAAAAAAAAAAAAAAACACGTCAAGGCATTGGTTACTGCCATGTCTAGGGCTATTCCTTAAACCACCATGTTCATACCTATTCCTCCTATGTTATTCCTTCCTCCCCTTACTGGTAAACTCGATGTGAGCATTGGTGTGTAAGAGACTGTTTCTCTTTCTGGAGAAGATTCTCTCGATTGTTGGTTCTCTCTGCTGACTAATGGTTATTTTTTCAATGTCAGTGAACAAAAAACTACTGGGATTGATTATATCCAGAAGAAAAATTAAATTAAGATTACTGGAGAGTAAAATAAAAACTTTAAGAGAACTTAACCCTATATTAAGCACACCTTAATATAAAGAAAAAATGACACAAATACAGGAATACATCACCAAACTGGATAGGGAAACACAAAAAATAGGGAAAAAAAAATTCCACCAAGACACTAATGATTTCAAACAAGGCTTAGTGTATAAATGGCAAGAGAAAATAAAAGAGAACCAACAATCAAGAGAATCTTCTCCAGAAAGAGGAACAGTCCCTTACACAAACGCTCACACCGAGTTTACCAGTAAGGTGAGGAAGGAATAACATGGGAGGGAATAGGTATGAATTAAGAGAGACACCCCAACAACAAAATAGATTGCAGATTGAGCCAGATACACCACTCTACAATCTTCCCACATATAACAGGTACAAACCAAGCAGACATTATACCCCACCCCCCTATAGGGGAGCCCCCCCTTACCAGAGACCGTATGAACACAATGGGTATCCACCATACTATGGAGGGGATTTTCGGGACAGAGGTCATGGAAAACCCCCATGGAGAGGTCAGAGGGGAAGGGGAGGCTATTGGGCACTACCCAGGGGCCCCGTGAATTACTGGAGCCAGAGGAGAGGACACAGAGGATACCCTCCACCACAACACATAGGAGAAGGATACCTACCACCACAGCACACAGGAGAAGGAAGAGTAGAGGTAGCAGGGGAGGCCAGAAAAAGGGAAGTCTAGATAGAGGTATTTTTAAATTTAAATAATATACAATTCATTACTGAGGAACTTAAAGTTTTAGAGCTAGGTCTCAAATATGCCCCACCAAAGAATGTCAACAAATTTAGAACTTTTATCGATCTACATAAATTTATAAGAAGATTAAATATCAAGAAACACTTTGCAATGAAAACCCAGGACGCTACTAGTGCAGATTCACTATACGAACATAGTGGTGTAAAGAATCAAGAAGTCAATTTTTAACCCTAGACATAGCAGTAACCAATGCCTTGACATGTTTAAAATGATGGTTGAACAAGACATTGAAGATATTCATATACATCCCATTAGAGGCAATAAACAAATACAACAGGGCCTTAAGGAATTAAAAAAAAAGAAAGACATCTTTATAAGACCGGCGGATAAGGTGGGAGGGATAGTGGTATTAGATAATAAAGGATTGCAAAAAAATAATTAAATAGCCTGATAGAGGATAAAGAAACATATAACAAATTAAAAGGAGATCCCGTTAACAGATTAAAAGCCATACTTACTAAAAAAGTTAAAAAAGCCCAAGAGAAAGGCATATTGGACAAAAAGGAAGCCAAATATCTTGTCCCGATGGCACCTAAGACCCCTATCATATATCAGATTCCTTAAATATATAAGGACATTCACAAACCCCCAGGACGCCCCATCATTAATGGGGTGGACTCCTTATCTTTCAGAGTTGGAGAATATCTAGACCATTATTTGCAACCCATCGCCCAACAATTTGCATCCTACATGAAAGATAGTAGGGACCTTATCAATTACATCAGGGACACCCCAGTGAATGATCAATCGATACTGGTCAGTATAGATGTTGATTCACTATACACCAACATTAGACAAAAAGATTCCACTGAATCAATTAAATGGGCTTTGGAATCCAAGACAATCCTACAGAATACACTAATAGACTTTATGTTGGATATATTGCAACTATCAATGGAAAACAAACAAATAAGGGGAGTTACAATGGGAGCTAAATATGCTCCCACTGTGGAAAACATCTTTATGAGCAAGTGGGAGTCAGAGGGAATATATGGAAGAAACATCCCACGATTGAAAACATATAGAAGGTATATCAATGACATTTTTTTAATTTGGGAGGGCGATGAGGATACTTTGAAAGAATTTTTACAACATATTAAAATTAACAAATACAACATCTCCTTTACAGCGGGTTACAGTAAAGAAAAAGTAAATTACTTGGACTTAGAAATTTTCATACAAGGAAATAACATATATACTCAAACATTTTTTAAAACTACAGATAGGAATAGTTATATTCCCACCTTGAGTGGCCATCACCCTAAACGGATTTCAGGTATACCTAAAGGCCAGCTCATGAGGGTGAAAAGAAATTGCTACCTTCAAGAGGATTATGAAGCACAATCTAGTATGTTGTTAAATAGATTTGAACAAAAGGGATATAAATGCTCACAGCTTATCATAACACAGAGAAGTAGGACTAATGGACAGGAAACAACTTACCCCGAAAATAAAAAAGGATGAGAAATATGATTTAACCTTTTGGACTGAATTTAATAGACAACACAAACAAATAGAAAAGATTATTAAGACTCATTGGCCAATTTTGCTCAGAGACCCGATGTTGGTCAAAACATTACCCAAACGACCAAAATTCATTTATAGACGACCACCAATACTGAAGGATAGAATTGTTAAAAAGCATATATGCTCTTTTTTTTTTTAACTGTGGTGGTGAAATCACCTCCTACAGCGTTGGAGTCGCGGCTTTATGTATCGTGGGAGCAAACGCTGTTGCTGTCAAGATAAATAAATCCGCGTTGCAACTGAATGGCGCACCTGAAAACAAAAAAATGCTTAACACTAAAACACAGTAAACAAAATTACAATAGAGAGAGAATAGAGAATAGAGAGAGAGAACAATAAAACGACAACTATTTTTATTTTTTTTATTTTTTTGAGATTCACAGGTAAAAAAGCTCCTGACTGAAGCGACTGAATCAAAACGCTACCACAAAAAAAATGTCAGCAATCGCAGGGATCAGGCCTGACTCTGCGAACGCTGCAGTTATGTGTGCTTAGTGTTTTGTAAGTGACAGTGATCGATCGATACTGCACTTGGGTGGGCTGGGCGGGGCGGAGGGGGAAAACGCAGGTGCTAGCAGGTATCTGGGCTGATCCCGCTAACAATGCGTTTTTTTTGGAACCCTAAACTGCTGGGACGCTAGTATAGATCTGATCAGATCAGATATTGATCTGTTCAGATATCTGTACCACTAAGGGAGGTGTATGCTTTGCGCGTGGGTGTTTGCGGGTACTGGCACTAACCTGGGGCGACGCAGACCTTATTTGACCCTAAAACCTAATTGATATCACCCGCCGGGCGATCAGGGGGTTAAACCGTTATTGGGTAATAAATGGCGGGTGCCCTGACAGTATAAAAAAATAAAGCTAACTAACCAGCGTCACCCGTAACAGTAATACAAAAAAAAACTGGTTACCTAGCGACACTAATGCAGCGATCAGAAAAAACGATCGCTTAGTGACACTGGCAAAAGGGGGTGAAAGGGTTAACTAGGGGCAATCAGGGGGTTAAAACCTTTATTAGGTAATATATGGGGGTACCTGACGCTATATAAAAACCTGACGGGGAACCTAAATAACGAAATAACTAACTGGCTAACCAGCGTCACCAGTGACAGTTATACAGTGATCACTGGTGAAAGGGTTAACTCTAGGGGCAATCAGGGGGTTAAAACCTTTATTTAGGTTGTAATATGGGGGTACCTGACCTATAAACCTATTTATGAACCTATATAAACATGGCGGTTACCTAAAAAAAAAAAATGGGTTACCTAGCGACACTAATGCAGCGATCAGAAAAACGATCGCTTAGTGACACTGGCAAAAGGGGGTGAAAGGGTTAACTAGGGGCAATCAGGGGGTTAAAACCTTTATTAGGTAATATATGGGGGTACCTGACGCTATATAAAAACCTGACGGGGAACCTAAATAACGAAAAAAAAAAACCTGACCCCCCCCCCCCCCCTAAAAAAATGGTCACTTTCTTCGATCAGGTATGATTCTTTAAATGTGGCAAATGCCCGATATGTAGAACATGCAAAGGAGGAAAGAAAAAAACAACGCATTTTCAATCTAAAACCACCTGACAGATATATGAGATACCCAAGTACATCACATGTGGCACCACACACGTTACATATCTTTTGGAATGTGAGTGTGGTCTCCAATATATGAGTAGAACCACCAGAGAACTCAAAGTGAGACTGCAAGAACACATTAATAATATTAAAAAGGGCTTTCGTAAGCACAGCTTATCATACCATTTTAGAAGATTCCACAACAGTGATCCTTCTGAACTAATTTTTTTGTGGTATTGATAGAGTAGAAAGACACTGGAGGGGCACCAATTTAAAACAGGTTATTTCAGAAAATGAGGGGCACCAATTTAAAACAGGTTATTTCAGAAAATGAAACCCAATGGATATACCAATTACAGTCATTAACACCAAAAGGGTTAAACGTGGACATAGATGTGAATTGCTTCATAAGCAATTTTTAATTCACATTATTTTATTTTCTATTTTTTAACTTTATTTTATTTTTAATATTATATATATTTCTTGAATGTTGACTAATCTGTTTATGCCTGTTAATTCATATTAGAATATGAATTGTTGTTATTGGGAATAATTTGTAGCCATTAGAAATAAGGGACTATTAAGTAAAGTACGATATTGGATTCATTGATTGCATAGTCCCATTACAGGAATTTTCTTCATACATTGTTGCCCATATTAGATTAGATAACATCTGTAGATAAAACAAACAATAGATGTATTGAGAAATTTATTTTCTGTGTAAATACAACACTAAGTACAACATATTTATAATTAAAGAACAACATTGAGTACTAGAATGATGGTATTTACACTTCCTGTGTATACAGGAAGTGGTCATATACAGGGAAGTAACAGCAATGGGTGTAATGTCTCAAAATGAGTACCAAGATGGCAATATGAGTACTTCCTGTGGAAACAGGAAGTGATCTCATATTGATCCCACATGCAGTGGGAGTACCAAAATGGCAGTAACAGCACTTTCGTCAGAAACAGGAAGTGATGGAAATTATTACTGCGCACTTAGTGAGAGTAGTAGTAGTTACCGGTTGTAGTAGGCGGGACTTAATGCATAAAAGGCAAGCAGTCATGGGCGCCACTAGCTTCAGATGACGCCCAGGGGGAGGGAGGGGCATAATGCGTCATGCTGAGGGGACCTAGTGACGGTTGTTTGCACGCCAAGGTGGCGTTTTTCTACACGATTTTAAAAGTTTTGATGCAAGTGTAATGATTTTGGATTTTTATGAATAAAACTAGCAGTATTACACTATATACCCTTTTCTCTTCATTGCCATATGTCTAAAATGGATATCCGATCAATGTGAAAGCTGGGAAGGTGATAATTAAATTTGGGATATAGGATATTCCTGACGCTTCTAATATACCGGTGGAAGGAAAGTGTCATTCCCATACAATGATCACATCCAACAGCTCTAGCCATTGACGGGAGATACCATCCCAATATAATAACAGGCGTATTTAAAGATTATTGCTGGTGAGTGGGGACCCAGGAGGGGAGAACAGAGTGTCACCTGAGAACCACATCAACTGTGTATTTTGCACAAGTTCAACACGCTACTTGGATGGACTTTATATGATTGCACTATAATTGCACTGAGCACTTTATATTGTTAAGTAATACCATGCCATTGAATACATTGATGTAGACACATTATTATTAGATATTGAATTAGTGTTTATTGTTTACAGGAGCAGCGCTGAGTATAACATCTATTTTTTCAGGTTTGGAAAAATAGCCCTAAACTTGTTCCTTGTAAGGAACTAATGCAATCACAAATACTGTAATTGTTAATTTCTCAAATTTTCATACATGTTAAAATCTACATTTTGCTAGAAATTACTTTAAACTCCCAAACAATTATAGATTTTTTTTAAAGCAGAGGCCTTGTAGAATAAAATGGTGGTAGTTGCAATTTTGTGTTGCATGATTTTTGCGCAGCGGTTTATCAAATGCATGCTTTTTTCGAAAAAAATATATCAAGATACATTTTTATTACAAACACAATATAATACCAAATATCTCAGCATGTTCACCCTCTTTGCGGAAACAGATGGAATAGGGAAGTAATGGCATTATTTAATGTTACCATATAGTTAGGTATCTCCAAACTCGGCTCAATGGGACACTCAAGAGTTCTCAGAGACTGGTTCATAGCAGAAGTTGTGCCAAGCTTCTATTCCATTTGGCAAAAAACTGAGGCATGCTGGAGAGGTTGTACTTAGCTGACAATGGCTTTTTTGTTTGCCAGTGTCTAAATCCTCTCTAGAGTGGCAGCATAACCCAATCTTATCACAATAACTAAACTCTTTTGTCACTTAATGAACAATAAAAAGAAAAAAAAAAAAAAATTGTTGGTAAACCATGATGAATTGAATGTGCAAAATGTCATAAACCAGTACAACAAACTACATTAAAGGTACTTTTACTGGTTCATATGTGTAAGTTGCAGCACACACTACAAATCATAGTACATTCTTTCCATATTGCCTACTCCAATCTGCCCTTATTTTTCTAAATTTTTCTTATTTTTCTAAACACGATATACTTACCTGTAATATTTTCCTCAAAATAGTCTTTCTTCTTAAATAGTTATTGATTCTCCCTTTGCTTTGCCTGAACATCAACACACTAATGGAAATCCTGCTGAAACTCATCGGCAATTTCACAGGCCCTTCAATGAAGTGAATAGAGTTGGAGACACGCATACATGAGGGTAATACTGGCAAACTGAAGAGACTTTTGTAGAAAGGCAGTACGATACTGGGAAGGTTGCACAGTGAAACGCTCTTGACTGAAGAGCTACAGGTAAGTAATCCCTATTTAAAAATTGATCAACATTATAAAGGTCTATTTAGGAAAAGTAAATTAAGACCATTATTACCCACAGATGCTTAAAGTGGATGTAAACCCACTATCATCCTTTCTAAACTACTGCCATAGTGGTTATATATAAGGATATACATGCCTCCCGCATGTATCCTTACCTGTCAAATGTCTCCCCTCTGTCTGTTATGAGACCCAAAAAACTGCAGATTCTGTGGGTGAGTCTGTTGTCCGGAGCTCATGGGTGAAGTCGTGATGTCAGTAGACTCCCCACCCACCTCTACACTCCTTGTTACCATGCATTTTCTCCTGTGTATTTCTTACACTAAACTTCTGCTATGATCACTAACATCCAGTCAAACCCCAAAAAGGTCACATGACTTTAGCATGCCCAATCATGTTGAGGTGTGGAGCAGCCAATCCTGGGAGAGCTGGAGAAGAAAGGAGGAGGGGATCTGAAGTACACTGAATGTCTCTCTCAGGCTTGTGCATGGGATATGTAAATCACCTGTCACTCACAGCAAGTGGAGGATATGGACTCCTATTTCTCTATCTGTACGTTTTTATCTCACTGAAAAGATATAAGAGGATTGCTCAGAGCTGGATTAACTGTTTGTGGCAAGACTGGGCACAGATGACATGAAATCCTATACTGTATAAGGTGCAAGCCTTTCTGGTTTACATCCACTTGAAAGATGAACTTTATTCAATCAGAGAACACCTTGTATACACAAAAAAAAAAATGCGTTCTTTGAATGGTGTCACTGCCAAGAAAATGACCCAGTGTAGTCAGCGGGAAAGCCACTCTGCACAGAACCCAGTGGATTGCGGTTATCATAGTAGTAGTGCCGACTACTACAATGAGTGTCAGCTTCCCCAGTGGCACTCCGGTATGAGATATGCATACTTACATTATGCCAAGCTGGACCTATGCAAGTACAGTATGCAATAAAGATCATAACTGGAGTTCAGATTTAACATTTCTAGAAGTTCCCTATAATATAGCAAATCTTTACTTTTTGAGTTCACGTCCACCTTAAAATACAAATTTGAAGTACCTGCCATTTACAGTAGAATACAAAGCAGGCACTATTTTAGATTTTTATGTGACTGAGCAAAATAAAGGAGTAACTGCAGTGAAAAGAATGAGGGTGCTTTCACTCTTCTGCAAATGCCGTAATGCACGATTTGTTTAATTAGCACTAATACTGTGTTATGTGTGAATTTTTTTCGATCATTATTATGGAATTTTTCTATGTTGCAGGTACAATTATAATTAACAAAAATGCAAGATAAACATTATTGTGCATCTCCTGTTTATTTCAGTGTGCCTGCTTAATGCTCTAACTGCAGAGAAATAAAGTTGTAAACTATCCACATAATAATAAATAGGATTTCTAATTGGATGCAAAAAATGGACAGGACCAGATGAGGTTAGGTTACCTGGTGGATTTTGAGCTCTAGAGTGGTCTTTCTGTAGTGCTGGTGGTTGTCCATAGCTTTGTTTGTGACAGTCACAGCACCGTATGAGGCTTCAGATCCAGGTGAAAGAGGCCAGTACTGACCACACTTTCTATGGCCACCTTCTTCAACTCTGTTTAGGAAAATGGAATATAAAAGTACTTGTATGAATAAAAATGAGCGTAAACAACTTTTTTTTGGATAATGGCAAAACAAACTCACCGAGTTGTCATAACTATAACTAATACATTTTGCTCCCAAACCATTTGCCAGAAATCCTGGAATGTGTTTTCCATAGGCCCTGGGAAAAAAAACAAAAACACAAAGCGTTATAATTAAAAATAAAAATAAAGATAGGGTTAAAGTTTTACAGTTTATTTTCCAAGGATTACCCTAATTTGAGCAAATGATATTTATAATAAGAATGGGGAAAAAAAATGTGCTTAGGTAAAATAAATTATAATAATAAAAATATATAATGAGCAGCAGCTTATTGTGGGATATACACAAAACAAATATAGAACGGAGAAGCTGCACTATTTGTGATACAAACAGTTGCTTAAAGACCTGAGATTATATTGAATTGACTATTCAGTAAAATCTCAACAACAATTTGAAGTGAAAGTACAAAAAACTTTGCTAAATCACAATTAAATTAAATTAAATAAGTGAATTAGTCCAAAGGATAAATGAGTGAACCAGTCCAAAAAATGACAATGGATGCAAAATATAGCACAAAATATATTTTGCTATTTAAAGTCCAAATAATGTGTATAATCAAAACAGTGCTCGAACAGGTGAAAATAAGTGCACCCAGTGACTTTATCATAAAAAAATACACCGCCACCTTGTGGAAGACATGTTTACCAGAACGTAAGCCAAATAAGCAGATGGCTTTAGCCCAGCCCAGGCCTTTTGTTTGCAAGAGGACACAATACTGCAATGTAATCGTTGCAAGCTTGTTAGCACAGGTTAGCATTGATTCCACAGAACATGATCAGCCCAAAAGAAAAAAAAATTATATACCATAGTGTAATATTGTCAAAAATAACAAATATACAGTTGCACTTACAACGTAAAAATAAGAAATGCACAAAAAAAATTACCTGGTAAGTGAATCAAATTTAGTGCACCAACACCACACAGAGAGCCTCCTTACCAAATGACAGGCCCAAAAATACAGATATCCGCTCAGGCAGATGAATCCTCAGCTGGATGCAAGCATGGAGATAGTGGATGGATGGAAACAAACTCCCAGCAATGAACCGAAAGCTCCGTATATCCTGTGGGTATTGATGGATATCAGCCCAAAAAAAAGGAGATAATAGACCATAGCGTAATAATGCCAAAACTTAATTTAAAGGAATTCACTTACAAAGAAACGATAAAATGTAGCATAAAATACAAAGCCGGCAAGCAACAATACAGAGCTCCCGTCCTCCTCAACGAGACGGCGTGGTGACGTCAGCACGTACCTCCTCAGGCACGCTTTGTCATAAAATTACGAAACTATATTAAATTAAGTTTTGACGTTATTACGCTATGGTCTATTATATCCTTTTTTTGGGCTGATATCCATCAATACCCACGGGATATACGGAGCTTTCGGTTCATTGCTGGGAGTTTGTTTCCATCCATCCACTAGCTCCATGCTTGCATCCAGCTGAGGATTCATCTGCCTGAGCGGATATCTGTATTTTTGGGCCTGTCATTTGGTAAGGAGGCTCTCTGTGTGGTGTTGGTGCACTGGATTTGATTCACTTACCGGGTGATTTTTTTGTGCATTTCTTATTTTTACATTATACAACTGTATAAATTGTATATTTGTTATTTTTGACAATATTACACTATGGTATATACGTTTTTTTTTTTTGGGCTGATCATGTTCTGTGGAATCAACGCTAACCTGTGCTAACAAGCTTGCAACGATTACATTGCAGTATTGTGTCCTCTTGCAAACAAAAGGCCTGGGCTGGGCTAAAGCCATCTGCTTATTTGGCTTACGTTCTGGTAAACATGTCTTCCACAAGGTGGCGGTGTATTTTTTTATGAGAAAGTCACTGGGTGCACTTACCTTCACCTGTTCAAGCACTGTTTTGATTATACACATTATTTGGACTTTAAATAGCACAATACATTTTGTGCTATATTTTGCATCCATTGTCATTTTTTGGACTGGTTCACTCATTTATCCTTTGGACTGATTCACTTACGGTATTTAATTTAATTGTGATTAGCAAAGTTTAGCAAAGTTTTTGAACTTTCACTTCAAATTTTGTTGAGATTGTACTAAATAGTCAATTCAATATAATTTCAGGTCTTTAAGCAACTGTTTGTATCAAAAAATAGCGCAGCTTCTCCGTTATTTATAATAATCATGGTACCCCTAAAACTGACCGTTTGGGATTTTGAGTCACCAAGGTTTTAAATGACTTGCAGTAGTTTTATTAAGGCTTACCTCCAGGCACACAAAAATAATTTAAAGTAAAACTAAAAGCTTTTTTTTTTTTTAGTTTTGGATAAAGTAGAGAGGGGGTTAGAACACCAACAGGGTTTTTATTGCTCTCTGTGGGAAGTTAGGGAGATTCACCCTCTCTATTTGTCATGTTTATTACTGAAAGTGATGTATATAAATCTTTGGTTGTGCCCAGAACAGTATAAAGGGGAACTCTTCCAATGGAAACACTAGTTCTAGTGACCCTGGTGGGATGCTCTCACTTTGCAGGGATTTCTTCTTACTTCCTGTTTTGGCTATGGAAAAAAGAGGTTGGGGGGGGTCGGCAGTGGGTGGATACAAGATCGAACCCACCCTGCACAAATAAAGAAAGCAGCAGTGCCCAGGACAGGCAGCTGCCTCAACCACAGTGTTTTCATGTAAGGGGAAGCTGTGCCAACCCTCAAAACTTGCTGACATTTTGCTGATTGACAGGCGTGAAAGCAGGACCACTCCTGTCAGGCAAAGCAAGGACTGCGATCGCTGATGGATGGAAGATACTTTCCGCTCTTCCCTCCTATATCAGCCTACTATGGATGGAAGGGAGCAGAGAAAGGGGGCGCCCACAGAAAACAGCTAGGGACCGAGGGCAAATAATTTTTTCAACGTTTTTGATAGAATAGGAATAGTTAAGGGCCCTTTCTGTGCTGCTGTGTCCCCCGTCAGGTGGACTTCTCTTCACTTCCTGTCTCAGAGACACAGCAGAAAAAAAGAGTAACAGGCCCAATAGCGAGACTAAATGTGTCCTAGTAAGGAAAGAGAAAAAAAAAACACCTGACAGGTTCTAACCCTTCCACATTTTCACCAATACTAAAATATATATTTTTAGTCACACACTCAAACCATACTGAGGCAAATATCAATATTACACACAGCAACTAGCTTCCTCCTGTTACTGTCACATATTTCAACCCTGCACTTCTGCCACCACCATCACATAATACAACTCCTGTACTTCTGTCATCAACATAATAATGCAAAATACTATGGTGATAATATAATACCACATTACACAACATTGCAATATTCAACAAATCCAAGACCTATAATGCCTCTGTCTATATCACCCACACTGAACAATAATGCATCTCCTATTACCACCATCATACATTAAAAATGGCTGAATGATAAGTAGGGAATTGGTTCATTGTTATCATTTTGTCTCAACACTTATTTACACGCTGTCTATATGTAATTTAAGACTGCAGAACAATTTATGCTACAGAACATCTAAATATATTGACATACGGTGTATTATTGATAAAAAAAGTTTATTCCAATAGACAGACTTGCTAACTTCTATTTCTGTTGCGATACTCTGATTCTTGTCAATCACAAACTGAATGTCAACAATATCACGTCTCGTCTCTATCCTATAGAAGAGCAGGCAAACTCTGATTTAAGTTTAGGGTCATGTGGGAGAGTGAGAAGTTCAGAGTATTGCCTAGCTCTAGATAACAGAAAATGTGTGCCAAAGTACCCAGCTTTGTACTTTAGTCTTCATCACACAATCAACTTGCTATTTTTATTTAAATACATGCCCCTGTTTACCTTGGGTCCCAATGTATGCATTCTTCTGTAGATATCCATCCATAAAACTTGCATTTATATAGTCTGACCGCTAGAAGAAAAAAGGGTATAGCTTACTTTGCAAATAATTTCTAAACAACTTACAAAAAAAAAAAAGAATAATTTAGCTGCAGGTTCATTTCTGCAGGTGCATGGCCTCGAACGCACACTATCTGCATTGGCAGTCAAATTGGGATCAGTGGCTGCGTCTGTGGAACCACTGTGTCCCAATTGACATGAATGAGACTGCCTGCATACATGGAACACCTGTGCATCCCTGCATGGGTATAGTTTATAGTACATTTATGTCAATGAGGCATAATTACCAACTCTAAAGTCTTTGTTGATCTTTGAAAATTAATGATTTTACAATAAACGCAGCTGGAGAGGTCATGGCTAGATTGTTTTAAAGTTTTTTTTTTTTACTGCTTGTTCAGGATATGCAAATTGTTTAAATGTCCATAGTCTGGGCACAGGTGCACTTCAAGAGTACTATTACCCTTGCTATCCCCTCCCAAATAGCTTCCCGGAGTGGAATGTATGACCCTTGAGTTTTGGTCCTTGTTAATCACCAGTGATCTTAGAACAGACATAAGATGATGTCCCATCTCCCTCAAACACCTGTTGCCCTGTGACCAATGTATAAGACACTACCCAGAGTTCTCAAAGTTTTTCAGTTTTCCTATAACTGAAGATTTTGGAGTGCTTCTAAAAATACAATTATCAGCTCATATTTTCTTTAACTGCCTCGCGACCGCCGGCTGTCAATTGACGGCCAGGCAGCGGAGCTCTAAGGGCGGGAGGGTGTCATATGACGCCCTCCCCTTCTCGGCTCTCCAAGGAGCTTGCGCCGTCGGCAGCGCGTGCCTGCCGTGTCACTGGGCACTCAATGCGTGTACCTGGCGGCCGCGATGTCCGCCGGGCACCCGCGATTGCCCAGTAACTCAGCAGGACCGTGGATCTGTGTGTTTAACCACTTTCCGACCGGCGCACGACGATGTCCCTTTTTTGAAGAGGGATATCTCGGTAACGGCAGCAGCTGCTGCCACAACCGAGGTATCCATCTCTTCAGGCGCCGGTCGGCTGTCCGATAATGGTGGTCATCGCGGCGGATTCGCCGCGAGATCACCGTTATCAGCGGCGGGAGAGGTGACCCCCCTCCCGCCGCTCTCCCGCGCCTTCCGCCACTTACCGGAGCCGCTTACCAGAACCGTCGGCAGCGGCGGAGGCGATCGGGTCCGTTCTCCTCCTGTGTCTAGAGATGACGCTAAGATGGCCGCCACTCATCTCTATACCATAGGAGGGCGGAAGCGACGTCAAAAACGTCACTTCCGCCCATACCTCTTAAAGAGGAATTTTCAAATGTCATTTTTTTAAATACATTTTTTTTTTTTCATTGAAGTCCAAATATGAGATCTGAGGACTTTTTGACCCCAGATCTCATATTTGACCTGTCATGCTTTTTTCTATTACAAGGAATGTTTTCCTTGTAATAGGAATAAAAGTGACAATAATTTTTTTTTAAAAAAATCAGTGTAAAAATAAATAAAATCAAGAAAAATAAATAAGAAAAACAAAAAAAAATTTTTTTTAAAGCGCCCCGTCCCGACGAGCTCGTGCGCAGAAGCGAATGCATACAGTGCCCGCATATGAAAACGGTGGTCAAACCACACATGTGAGGTATCGGCCAGAGCGAGAGCAATAATTATAGCCGTAGACCTCCTCTAACACAAAATATGCAACCTGTAGAATTTTTTTAAACGTCGCCTATGGAGATTTTTGAGGGTAAAAGTTTGATGCCATTCCACGAGCGGGCGCAATTTTGAAGCGTGACATGTTAGGTATCAATTTACTCGGCGTAACCTTTCACAAAATATAAAAAAATTGGACTAACTTTACTCTTATTTTTTTATTCAAAAAAGTGAATTTTTTCCAAAAAAAGTGCGCTTGCAAGACCGCTGTGCAAATACGGTGTCACTATTGCAACGACCGCCATTTTATACTCTAGGGTGTTTGAAAAAAAAAAAACAATATATAATGTTTGGGGGGTTTTTTTCTAGCAAAAAAAACTGTTTTAAACATGTAAAATCCAAAACGAGGCTGGTCTTAAAGTGGTTAAACACACAGATCCACGGTCCTGTCAGAGGAGAGGAGACCGATGGTGTGTTGTCAGTACAGAGAAACACCAATCGGTCTCCTCCCCTTGTGAATCCCCTCCCCCTACAGTAGAATCACTCCCAGGGAACATATTAAGCGCCCCCTAGTGTTAACCCCTTCCCTGCCAGTCAGATTTATACAGTAATCAATGCATTTTTATAGCACTATAAATGTGAATGGTCCCAAAAATGTTTCCGATATGTCCGCCGCAATATCGTAGTCACGATAAAAAATTTGTGCAAACCAATCAATATACGCTTACTTTTGTGCAAACCAATCAATTGCGATTTTTTTTTTTTACCAAAAATATGTAGAAGAATACGTATCGGCCTAAACTGAGGAAAAAAAAAAAAGTTTTTTTTAGATATTTTTGGGGATATTTAGTATAGCGAAAAGTAAAAAATATTGTTTTTGTTTTTAGCGCAAAAAAAAAAAAAAACGCAGAGGTGATCAAATACCACCAAAAGAAAGCTCTATTTGTGGGGACAAAATGATAACAATTTCATCTGGGTACAGTATTGTATGACCGCGCAATTGTCATTAAATGTGTGACAGCGCTGAAAGCTAAAAAATGGCTTGGTCAGGAAGGGGGTGAAAATGCACTGTATTGAGGTGGTTAAGAAACAAAAATAAGTGATACTATAACATAGCATTCAACATGCATTGCAATCTGCTGGATATAGAAGATTGTGGAAAGAATGTAATCTAATGCCTCGTTCACATGGGTGTACTACAGCGTACACCTGTGCGAGGGCTGAGTTTGTCCCATTCATGTCAGTTGGGATGCAGTGGCTACACGGACACATCTGCTTCTCCAAATGTGACATCTGTGCAGATGCACGTCCATGAACACCGACAGTGTATGTTTGGGGCTGTGCACCTGCACAAATGTCAAATTGAGAGCAACATCAGACATTAATGGGACTACTTGCACAGGGATGCACAGAATGCCTGTACATCCCTGTGTGGGCAAACATGTACACTGTAGTATGCCTGTATGAATAAGGCCTAAAGGTCAACTATAAAAAAAAGGACCCAGCCAACTCTTTTCCCTATGATTACCCTTATACAACCATGGTAAATCAAAACTTTTTTTCAATAATGATACATGTATTATATTTACATCATGCCAGTTCGCTCGTTTTAATTTGACTCGTGTTTGGTCCAGGCATGGCACATCTCCATACCGATTCCGATCTCTATTTACAGGTGCTCTTAAGATGGAAAACAAGAGATTTTTGACATACAAAGTTATACAATACCATATAAACAGTAAAACTGTCACAAAAAGGTTATGCAGTTAGCCACAAATATATACAAAATATATTGTATATATTATAATAATGCTTTATTCAATGGAAACTGGTGACCACAAAAACAGTAAAGCCAATGTTATTCCCGTTCACAAAATACATTCTTATAAGTTGTGGCATATACTATGACTATTAACACTGGACATTGTCTGCTAATGGTACTACAAAACACAGAATAACAACAGCGGCTTAATTCACAAAGATAACACACTGGGATAAGGATACTTGTTTGTAAAAAGTCAAATAAGATTTGAAAAATACAGATGGCTAAAATAAATTGCCTTATTATAGTGAAAAAGCTTTGTGAATTGGAGGCTAAGATTTGTTAAAAATATAATGCAAAATGAAGACTATATGCTTTTTGAAACCTTGATATTTATACTATAAAAAAAAAAAAAGTCCAATCTATTGGCTGATCATTTATAACAGACCTCCTGATAAACCTTTACTTGGCCATCAAGCACAACTCCTTACTAGTGCTCATCATGAGGTTATAACTGGGCGAATCAGGATATCTTCATTCCTACCCAACGTACAATATGTAAATAATGCTTTTAAAAATCAAGTATGGGGTGACCAAGACCTTGAAGAAAGGGACATACCCCTAAAGCTTGTCCTGAAAAATTGTATGTTAGTGCAAATAAAAAAATATCATGGACAGTACTCAATTGTTTCTGTCGCAAGTGCACTAATACAGCTACAATCACCTCAAGCTAAAATCAAGACACACCAGGATTGTTTACATTCATAATATTAAAATTGAAAGTAGCGCTAGTTAATCTTGTTTGTAAGTTTTGAAATGTTTTAATAGGATAGGGGCTTATTAATAAATATTAAAAATTATTAACAAAGACATTGCACACTTGTATTTAAACAAATGTGGTGTGCAGTGATTTTATTGGGGCATTACATACATATTATTGATAAAACAAATAAAACGGGGGAAGGAGCCACGCCGTGTGACGTCACCCGCTGCTATCTGAATTTGAAGGAGCGGCTTGCAAGGACGAGATTACCGGCTTTCAGCTGTAATTTTATTTGTTGCATGATCCAGGAGGAGGGAGATGTGAGTCTTTTTCTTTTTCTTTTTTTTATAATCTTTATTTAGGAGCAAGTTAGCATAAAACAGCATACAAATTCAGGAAGTCGAGGATTAGACAGAGAGGCAAAATAAAGTAAAGGAGAAAACATGTCAATACATGTTGCAATTAAGCCTTGATACAGTTCTGTAACTTCCAACCTTTCTAGGACATAATATGGCAGTGCAATCTGTAATCAATATCCAAGAAATATATCAGCATTGACAGAGGGGGCGGAGGCCGGCCCACAGCCAGCACCACATCCACCCATGTGTTAACATGTGCAAAAGGATATGAGGCATCCCGCTTGCAGTAGCATAAAGGAGAGGGGGGCCAAATCCGCCTCCATCAAACTTTTTCCGGCGCACCGCCCCAGACGGGAGTGCCTATGGCAAACCATTGGTACTGGGAGGGAAAAAAGGGCCATCCCCACTAGGGGAGGCTTCCCTCGCAGCAGCAAGATACTATGACCATAAGTCCAGTTGGTGCAAAACCAAAACCGTGTAACAAGGAGACTGTAAATAGTAGAAAAGAAAGTAGTGGGAGAGAGAGAAGAAGGAGGGAGAGTGGGGGAGAAGTGAAAAAAGAAAGGGGGAGGGCGGTCAGAGCATACCTGCGATTCAAGGTGGAGTCTTCAGATCTGCACCGAGCGAGCCGCACCAGGGTCGGGCTACCTCCAGAGGGAGCAGAGGGGGGCTCTCATGAGGCTATAGCGCCATCGCCTATACGGGATCTAAGGGACGGTTCTGCCAGCTCTAGCAGTGGCAAGTCTTGACTAGAGGGTACATGCCCTGGATCGGCCACATAGTCCATCCAGGGCGCCCATGTAATGTTGAAGCATTCCAAAGTACCTCTACAAGTCTCTATCCAATGTTCAGCCTCTCTAATATCATTTACCTTGCTAATCCATTCCTCCCTTGTGGGAATTCGGGACTGCTTCAAGTAGATTGGGAGTAAACGTCTGGCCGCATTTAAAAAATGTGGCAGTGCGCTCTTCTTGTATCTACTAATTGGAATCTGAGGGACATGCAGGAGGAAGTGGGCCGGGGACAAAGGGACATCTAGGTCAAGGATCTCTTTTATTTGGGGTGAGTCTTTTTCTTAATAAAGTGTGTTATGTTTTTAAACGGAGAGCACTTAGATTTGTCCTATATTTTTGCATGGACGTCGGTATGCATTTGTGACCGCTGGTACAGCAGAGATCTATTAATTTCATCCCCGTTCCCAGGGTAGAGGGAAACAGCGCAGTTGACCTTTCCTGTTCGTTCAGGGGTCAATATTGTGAGGTGAGTGTGCATTTTATGTGTTGGTGGAGGGCTCATTCAGTTATTGGAGGATTACTTAATTTGTCTCCACACAAGGGACATCTCTCTATTTCACCTCTCCCTGTGACTCAAGGACATTGGTTTCTGACTGTGGACTGATGATATTTGTTTTATCAACTATACTGTGATACCCATTATCTGTGCTGCACCTTATATACAGTGGTGTGAAAAAGTGTTTGCCCCCTTCCTCATTTCCTGTTCCTTTGCATGTTTGTCACACTTAAGTGTTTCGGAACATCAAACCAATTTAAACAATAGTCAAGGACAACACAAGTAAACACAAAATGCAATTTGTAAATGAAGGTGTTTATTATTAAAGGTGAAAAAAAATCCAAACCATCATGGCCCTGTGTGAAAAAGTGATTGCCCCCTAAACCTAATAACTGGTTGGGCCACCCTTAGCAACAACAACTGCAACCAAGCGTTTGCGATAACGTGCAATGAGGCTTTTACAGCGTCCTGGAGGAATTTTGGCCCACTCATCTTTGCAGAATTGTCCTAATTCAGTTACATTAGAGGGTTTTCGAGCATGAACGGCCTTTTTTAAGGTCATACCACAACATCTCAATAGGATTCAGGTCAGGACTTTGGCTAGGCCACTCCAAAGTCTTCATTTTGTTTTTCTTCAGCCATTCGGTGGTGGACTTGCTGGTGTGTTTAGGATCATTGTCCTGCTGCAGAACCCAAGTTCGTTTCAGCTTGAGTACACGAACAGATGGTCGGACATTCTCCTTCAGGATCTCTTGGTAGACAGCAGAATTCATAGTTCCTTTTATCACGGCAAGTCTTCCAGGTCCTGAAGCAGCAAAACAGCCCCAGACCATCACACTACCACCACCATATTTTACTGTTGGTATAATGTTCTTTTTCTGAAATGCAGTGTTCCTTCTACGCCAGATATACTTGGACACACACCTTCCAAAGAGTTCAACTTTTGTCTCATCGGTCCACAGAATGTTGTCCCAAAAGTCTTGGGGATAATCAAGATGTGTTGTGGAGAAATTGAGATGAGCTTTGATGTTCTTTTTGCTCAGCAGTGGTTTTCTCCTTGGAACTCTGCCATGCAGGCCATTTTTGCCCAGTCTTTTCCTGATGGTGGAGGCATGAACGCTGACCTTAACTGAGGCAAGTGAGGCCTGCAGTTCCTTGGACATTGTTGTGGGGTCTTTTGTGACCTCTTGGATGAGTCGTCGCTGCGCTCTTGGGGTAATTTTGGGCGGCCGGCCACTCCTGGGAAGGTTCACCACTGTTCCATGTCTTCGCCATTTGTGGATAATGGCTCTCACTGTGGTTCGCTGGATTCCCAAAGCTTTGGAAATGGCTTTATAACCCTTTCCAGACTGATAGATCTCAATTACTTTCTTTCTCAATTGTTCCTGAATTTCTTTGGGTCTCGGCATGATGTGTAGCTTTTAAGGATCTTCTGGTGGACCTTACTGTGTCAAGCAGCTCCTATTTAAGTGATGCCTTGATTGTGAACAGGTGTGGCAATAATCAGGCCTGGGTGTGGCTAGAGAAATTGAACGCAGGTGTGGACAACCACAGTTATAGTATGTTTTAACAAGGGGGGGCAATCACTTTTTCACACAGGGCCATGATGGTTTGGATTTTTTTTCACCTTTAATAATAAACACCTTCATTTACAAATTGCATTTTGTGTTTACTTGTGTTGTCCTTGACTATTGTTTAAATTGGTTTGATGTTCAGAAACACTTAAGTGTGACAAACATGCAAAGGAACAGGAAATGAGGAAGGGGGCAAACACTTTTTCACACCACTGTATATTGTGGATGTTATTAGGGGATATGCGAAATTCCCTTTGGTGTCCAGCTTGCGGGTTGTCGATTGCGTTTTTTATTTCTTATGCGATTTAGGGTGCGCTGATTGCCTTCACTATAGATTACATACATATAGTTAATTCTTTGTCTGTTAGCTGTACTGTTGTGTCTGACACTAGCATCCTTAAATAACGCATCAGGTAGTAATTGTTGAGTTTCCTCAGAGATATAATAGAAACTTGCCTAATTGCTACTGATGCTGACATTATTTGTCTCTCTCTATATAGCAAGGACATCTATTACATGTAAAGTAAAATACCGGTGTACACACAAAGACTGACAATCTGTGACTTCTGGACCGCAAACCAAGGCAACAGTGTCAAATGGATTCAGCTTTACTGCACTAGAACCAAAATGCAGTAACATGAATAAAAGTGTGGCAAGCTTCAGTCAAAATCTTCTCAAATGTATATATTGTTCCATGACAATTTCATTTTGTAACCTTGCTGGGCTAGCACCTACATGAATACTTTCACCTGCCCATTTTCCTACACAAAATACCTTACATTGTTCCTTTCATTTCATAAGGCAAATGGTTTCCCTTTCCCCATCATCATGTACTTTTTAAAAACTTACAACGATATTGTGAATGTTCCCTCTGGTTGCTCATTTCTTATCTCTTCATATTCTTCATACACTCCATGCCCCCCTAAAGTGCTAACACGTTCCTTCAGCTGAGCCAAGGTCATGCTTCCTGGCACCGGTTTATGTACGCTTCCTCTCTGTCCGTCTCCAAGTACCAGCACCACCTCATCCAGGGGATCTGGTCTTCCTGTACGGCCAGGCAGCAGCAGGCAATTCCAGGAGCCAGGATCCCAGGGAAGCATTCCACCTAGAGACTCAGGGAGACACTGTGGAGGTAAGTGCTGGAGAAGTTCAGTCATGCTCACCATGTGTACCTATTGAGATGAAAGAAAGCATGTTTTAGATGATTGCGTAACACATATTACATTTAAGTTTTCATGTAAATCATTGTTAAAGATATTATCATTATGGCTAGATGACAACCAGATTCTCAAATTGTTTATAGAGGTTGATGTGATCTTTAAGCATCTGAGTCGCAAATATACCTGCCATGTTCATTATGACCTCGCCCTGTTGCATTATTTATGTATTTACTATAGTGGACAAAAAATAGAACTGGGACACTACAGCAGAGAGATCTTGGCATCATCGTCGATTCAGAAACATAGCATCAGATATGAGCTCTAAAGCCAAATGTCCCTGGTAAAACTGTCACCAAAACAAGAAACCTTTGCATGTAACATCTTGTACACCCACAACACACACAATTAACTTACCCTCTCTCTTAACTTTTCCTTAAGCAGCAAGCTGATGATTGAATACGGTACTCTGAACCAGACAGGAGGAGAAACGATGAAGACTTTCTTTAGACGAGCTGGAAATGCTCCCTAACAAAAACATGGGATATGCTCACATCGAGGCAGAAAAAAAAATTAAATTCTGTGGGTGGGGGCAATGATGATTAGAGAAAAAGGGCCTGGCTGATTTGATGTTTACTATACTCCCTAGACCTACTGGAGGAAGAGTTGAGGAAAATGTAATAACATTCTGCAGAGTGAATAAGAAGGTACATCAACTTCCTTTCACATATTACCAGTGTACACAATGCCTTGTAAATGGAAGCAGAATGGACAATGGGCAGATAAGAGAAGAGTTGCCAATAGTCTTACTTCAAAATTAGAAATAGTTGGGGGAGCATGGACCAAAAGCCCATAATTTAAGGTTGCAAGTTAAGAACGATTTGTCATGAGGTAACATGGAGGCTGCCAACCTTTCCATTTTAAAATTCTATTCGATTGTCAATCTAACACTCTTACTTCAATAGAATTATTATTCTACTTTCTCCTTTTTCTGGGTTCTCTTGTTCTGGGGCATTTTAATAAAAAAAGGTCAACAATGACAGCCCATGTATTTTAACCATGACATACAAAAAATGGGGCAATGAAAATTTGCCAATAATAAGGAACCTTACTACAGTGGGCGGCTCTAAGTTGAAGAGATAACTCAAGCAGAACATTCTTTTGTAGGTGAAAATCAGATGACAATTTAGTTATTTTCTAGGTAAGAAATGCATTCTCCCTTTGTGCTCCAGGAAAGAACTGAATTTCCATAGTCACTAGAAACTATGATGTACTGGTACTTGGTCAATTAAGGGTCGCAAATGGTATATTTTATAGGTGTCCTTGGAAATAAGGAAACACAGAATCCCTGAACTAGAGTTGATGATTTTATCAGGACAAATGGATGAATGGAGGTTACACTCACCCTCAGAAGGCTCAAGATCTTCTTGCTTAATTCCAGCTCAAAGTTGCTGTACTGACTGCCCCCCATATCATAGATAAACACCAGGCCATTTCTCTGTGTGTCGACACTGCAGCGAGAGGGCACTATGCTAGTCTAGAACTGAACAGACATGGCTTGCTCTGATATTGAAACAATAATAAATCACATCTTCAAACTTCTAGGAGAAGGGCATGATTTCCATACCACTATGGGAATCCATACTGTAATATTTACATGCAACTATTAAAATAAAGGAAACAGAAACAAACTTTACTGAACACAGTTGCTTTCACATTGAAGTGTTTTCTAAGCAAAGATGTAATTCATTATTTATAAAAACTTAAGGCCAAGTGTAGAACCAACTCATTGGTCTACAGTGGTTACATCAAAAAGTGGACTTCAAAAAGACATCTATGGCAAATACTGTTCATTTTATGGTTGTTTCATGAGTATCCTTATCCTTATTTTGGTACAGAAATAAACACCAAAGGCCAAAAACAATTGGAATTAGGATAACTATATCAACCATCAGCCTTGTGAATTAATATAACACCACCTCTTCGACATAACTGCATGTTATTTTTCCTTTATTTTGTCAGTTGCATTTAAACACATTGCAGTCATCTGTACCCATGAATACATTATATTATACTGAGAATACAAGTAAGCCAAAAAAATAACAATTTCCTTAGTCTTTCTAAATGCATATATTAGAGCTGCACGATTCTGGAAAAAATGAGAATCACAATTTTTTTTTGCTTAGAATAAATATCACAATTCTCATCGTAACATTATCTTTTAGGTTATACAAAAAATTGGGCCAACTTTACTGTTTAGTTTTTTTTTTTTTTTAATTCATTGAAGTCTATTTTTATTCTCTAGAGTCTCTGCTAAAAAAAAATATATATAATGTTTGGGGTCCTAAGGAATTTTCTTGCAGAAAATACAGATTTTAAACTT